>JASDQU010438626.1:10846-21064 GCA_032191745.1 Picea mariana
AAAAAAAAATACCAACAACTAAGGGCAAGAGAGAAACCCTACTAAAACAAAAATCCAATAGGGGGAAACAAGAACAATGGAAACCAAAATCCCCAAGGGGGTAATACCACTGGCCAACAAAGACAAGGGGAAAAAAAAACCTTAGGATCAATTTCCCTTGCACACTTTTTGGTGAGTATGGTCATTACACTCACCATTTCCCTTAGATTGTCAATTACAAAACAATGAAGGAAGCCATGAACTAACCAAGACCCCCTACCCCACATGGACCACCACAAGTCCCTCAAAAATACATACAACCACAAACTCCTGCGGTCTTACAAAATTTGATTCCCCACCAAGGAGTCATCAATATTCAACCAGAACATTTTAACCCCTCACAAATGTTGGGACAATATCCCAACCCAACCCACACTCAACAAGGGAATCCTACAGATCGTAGCATTCTTCTCGCGCAAGATGAAATCCTTCTAAAAACTTGCATTCGTCAGTATGGCATGCCCCCCTGACTCCAATCCAACTCCCTATGAGTCATCCCAATGACCAATAAGACAACCCATAACCATACCCTGGTTGATCTAGGAGGATCTAAAGAATGCTCACAGAAGTCCAGAAGGATCCAGAACGCTCATAGAGGTCCCAAGGGATCCATAAATGATCAAAATTCGACCGTCTCAAATCATATTTTAAATAACATCATTGTGAAGATCTCGGCGTTATATTTCCAATAATGAAAATTTCATCTCAAACGGAGTTTGTATAAAAAAATTATGAGTCGTCAAAGTTTGGTCAAAACTGGTAAAACATGGGTGCCATGTGGTTGTGCCAGAGGGTGACACGTGGCATGGAAACTTCAGCATTAGCAGTGACATGGCACAATAGGGTGACATGGAATATAGGTTGGCATGTACAGTTAGCAGATTAGTTGGCAGGTCCAAGTGGTTCAATCGACATTTGACACGTGGAACAAGTTAGCCAATGAGGTTTCCACGTGGCAACCCCTCATTGGTCATTAATGTTTTGGTTATGTAAAATTATTATGGAATCCATGTGGTTCAACCTCATGACCTCCCCAACAGCCAAATCCTTCACATATCCTGTTGTTCCTGAGTCTGTACTTAAGTCTCAAAAGTACAGTGTCAAGGTATCCGAAAGTATGAAAGGTTGATAAAGGATTGTACTAACCTTCGGTATAGGAAACTAATGAAGGTTTCTACGTTCTTTCTGCCTAACTTCCCACTGTTCCTGAGTAGTAATATTTTGTTCAATGGCTGCCCATGAACGTTCCAATTCCTCTCGGGTGTTCACAGTTCTAAGGACTGTGTCGAAGAGATTTAAAGCGATATGTATTTGATTAGATAGTCAAGGTTGAATGTTAGGTTGAGTTGCTGCAGGGACAGTCATTGGGGAACAGTACCAGTATGGGAACGATTTTTAAGGAGAGGTTTTATTTGCTGTTTCAATTTGGAAGAAACAAAGAGAAAATTTTGCATGAAAAAACAAAATAAGAATGCAAATTGAAGGCCCTTTCCCGTAACTGTATTACTTTTGGTAAAAATAACGTGAGATGGGAGAAAACATTTGTCTGTAAATAACGCGAAATTCCTGTCAGTAGAAAACTCACGTATATACAGAAGAAGAAATTGACATTAACATAATTGACATAGTGTAAATAAACATGAAATTCTGTAAATGTAAATTGGTCTTACACCCGTTGATAGCTGGTGTAGAGGAAAGACAAGAAACAATTACAGAAAAGATGGAATACCTTCACTATAGTAGTGGTCGTACTAAATTATAGTGATACACATCAATTATGTAGAGCAAAATGAAAAGAAACATGAAACATAATGAAACAAACTTGTAACACAGTCGTGACAGAATTGGGAATCTTCAACTTTGCTTTGTATTAACTTCCTTCATGCAAAAACTCTATTACAATTAGCACCAAAAAGTCCAGCCTTTTATCTCTTCTTTTTGTGATCTATTTATACAAAATTTGCTTCTCAGTTCAGAAGAGCGAAATCACTCCATCTGTTCGAATCCATTTTTCAAAAAAGTGCTAGGTGCTTGTTTTTGCTTAGATTCAATGCATATGATACATTTGTCCATAAAATGGAATACAAGCTGTGAAGGTCCTGCTTGACAGCTGGGGGGAGCGAAATCACTCCATTTCACCTACTCTATATTCAACAAGTGTTAGGTGCTTGTCCTCGCATGGATTCATTGTACATGATACATTTGTCCACAAACTGGGATACAAGCGGTGAAGGCTCAACTTGACATCTAGCTTCGGCAAAATAGCACTCTCGGGCTAACTGTGGAAGTTTATCATCTACTTTTACATCGACAAGTTCAAGGGCGCCGAGTTGTGCACTAGGTTGAATCAAATGTTTGTAGATCTGAGCCAGGTCTACCCTGTCCATCTTAGAGATTTCCGCCGAATTTCTCTCATTGTTCTCCTTTATGTTGAGAGAAATCCAATCTATATTCATCTGCCTCAGCGCCTCTGTGTCATATCCAATCTCTATTCCTAATAGCTCACCATTTATGTCATTGAAGGCGGCTTCTAATGAATTTATCACTTTTTTAGCCTGCTCCTTGCTTAAAGTAATATCATGTTCCCAATTCTTTAACAAGATATTACCCCTAGTTTGTTTGGCAATGGTGAGCCCGAGAGGCCCTGAAAACCTGTTGTTAGTCGCTATCACTGCCTCTTGAAAAGAGACCCGAGCAGCCTCTGCGTTTCTTTCTTTGTCACTCAGATTCTCAGAGATCCGATGTATTAACAAACAGTCTTCTTGAATCTCTCCTATTTTGTTTAGCAGACTCTATTGAGCGGAGGAGATCTTGCTCTGAATATCGATTGCTTGGGATTTGACGATCTCGATGTCGATTACCTTGCTTTCTGCGACCTCCAACTGAGCCTGCAGCTACATGATCATATCCTCTGCTGACACGATTTTACCTGACCATCTCGGATCACTGAATTTGCTTGTTCCAGTTTGGTTTTGACGACTTCGATTTCTTGTTTATCGGCCAATCGGGCCAGCTCTATTTCTCCACTCGCTTGACTCTTAGTGCTCTTTGTTGTCGAAGCCACTCTGGCTTCAAGAGTCTTGATCAGGCAATTTTTTTCTTTGAGATGCTTCTTTAACATTTCGACCGAGAATTGATTTGTCGTCGCATATGCTCCTAGCGTTCCTACAATCTCCATGGAAAATTCATCTTTCCTTTTATTCATCCCATCGGTCATCACTTTGAACTTTTTGACAATTGATTCTCCCTCTTGATAAAATTCTCGCTTTACTATAGCTTTTCTCTTTTTGTCAAAAAAAGAATTCGTTAGGAGGGAGTTCCTCTACCCTTATAGGTCTCAGTTCTTCACCAAATATCCATCCCTCGCTAACGTTTCCTTGTGCCAACTGCAAGGGTGTGACAGAGGTGATGGGTTTTCCGATCTGCTTCGCAGACTTCCTTGGCATGACGAGTGAGCCCTGCTCCTTCGGAGGATCGAAGGTCTTCATCTCTGTCCCTGTCTCTAGATTCTGAGTTTCAGGCGGGTCTGTGTTTTTCACTTTCATATCTGGACTAAGTTCCTTAGGTGGATCAATAGTCCCTTCTTTTGTCTCGGGATTCTTTTCCTGCTCAGGATTCTTCTCCTGGTCGGGATTCTTCTCCTGCTCAGGACTCTTCTCCTGCTCGGGACTCTTCCCATGCTCCCCTTCCTGACATTTTTCGGGATTAGAAGTTTTCCCCTCAGAACTTTCGGCCTCCTTTTCTTTATCCTTGGGAAGTCCCAAACATCCCAGCACAACGGGGAGGCACCTTTTCCTATGCTCCTGAAATTTTAAAACAGAAGCCCTGTCTTCGGGTGCCAGAGATCTGATTCGAAATTGCACTTCCGAATAGGACCTCGCCCCTCGGAAAACATCATCCGAGGGTGAACACTCATGTTCGAACCTCTTTAATCCACAATTTCCCAAATGGGTCCTTACAATTCTCTGTAGATCATGCTTTTTGTACTCAATAGAGACTAGGCTCAAGTCTTCTAAGGCCGCAGCCTCAGCCTTAGCATGTCCGAAATCTAATAAGGAATAGGAATTTAGCTGGACAGGGAAAAATGGCCATACCTTTTTTGATGATGCTTTGAGCTCTTTACTCACTCCGCCAATTACTGTTTGTCGAGCAATCTCGCGACAAGCCATCTTGTCGGGGATGAACAGTGGTAGTGCCAGAGGAGGAACAACAGCTCCGAATACTCTCAAATAGGAGAATTCTTCTTCTACGTACCAGTCTACGATATGGCTCAGATTCACAACAATGCTATCTGGGATGCGTGGTGGCGAAAGACCAAAAAGGGCGATGTGCAGGGGCACCATCACCCAGTTGAAAATCTCATAAATAAACTTATTTGTGTTATTTTCCCATAGCTTGTCGTGGTACTCATGAACAGTTTTCTCTTGGGTTGGACTCCAAGCCAAATTCATCAAAGGAAAAGGCGTCATGGAGCATATCGTTTCCATGATATACGCGGACATGAAGAATCCGGATGGTTTCTCGGCTGCTTTTTTCTCCCGATACTCTGTGACCCTGTTGAAAAAACTATCGGAGAGCATTTTCTCCCAATTGAATGAGGAACCTTCTGCTACCCAAAATATGAGAGGTACCCACTGATGTAAAAATGCGTTGTATCCTCCCATCCAAAAAGCCGACAAGTCATCATCACCACATACATAAACTGTGGCTCCAACGAAGAAATTGAATACACGCCCTTGTCATTCACTCTGAATGTCGCGGAACGCGAAACCCAATATTTTATCAAGCTTGGCATGGTTTTGTCATATTCTTCGCACTCCTTCTTTTTGAAGTCCGCCAGGAATTCTTTTCCATATGTGTATTCAGAAGTTGCTGGGAGCTTATACATAGATTGGATATACTCGGGCCTAAAATTCCCGACCATGGCATGTCGATCATTTACGATAGTTCTGGAAGGCAGGTCGATGTGATCCAATGCCCATCGGATCATGTCGTAGTATGGGAGCAACCGAGGTCTGGTTGCAACCAGGTGCATTCCTGACTGAACAATTGCCTTGTACTTAGTGTTTAGGTCATCCTTCACAATATCATTGTTATCGTCATCCGAGTCTGAATAGTTTACCAGCTCAGATTGTAGAATGTCTGAAATAAACGAACAAGTGGGTACTGAGCCACCCGTCCGAGGTGAAGTATCTGAGATGTTGTCTGGACCCTGTGCTGCAACCTCGACATTTGCTTTCACTGCTCTCCTTGGCGCCATAGCTGAAGCTTGCTTTTTTTCTCTTCTGCAATAGACCTATGTATACATGCGGAAATGAGTTTCCTCGGAGAAAGGTGAGCTCTATGCGCTAATGAGAAATGTTTTTTAAAAAATAAAACGAAATCTCGTATATATTTGAAAATCCTGCACCTTTGAAATAAGTCTCTCAAATCGCGAATAAAACCACGAATAAAACCACATTTATTGAATAAATCTGATCTTATTTATTCATGGATTTACCCTAATTTCTCATTAATGTCATCAATATTGGGCGGCTTGATGGGTACTCGGGTTATGGAGAGCAAGTAAATACCTTGTGAAGTGTGCCAACCTTGAAGCGTGAGACGTATTTCGTTTAATTTAAAATTACAAATCTTAACGACTTAAATAACTTCCTCGCCTTTTGCTGCATCGTGAACTTCCTTTTTGTATTTTGACCCTTTAACTCGTGAAACTGCGAGTGTCGATTTTAATGTAATCAATGGTAATCGTGATTCGACGCATCCTTAATTACATAATTAATTTACTCGCCATATCCCGACTAGGGAATTCGAGGACATACTTTTGGGAAAATGATATGTCGAGTCGCGATATCGCGATGTGGCGATAATTAAGGCTCGAATTAAGAGAAGGAAATCTTAGATTAGGCGACTAATTAATCTTGCCATAATCATGTTGCAGTTTCGTGAATCGGGGTTTTGGACACTTTAACTTCATGAAAGAAAGTATTGAGTGGCAATGTGTCGAGAACCAACACTAACCATGGTTAGTTTTTTACCTTTAGTTATCGACCAAGGTTCTCACAAAAGTTATCGTGTTCTCGGCTATCGGGGCTGTAAGAACCAAAACTTGGGTTCGACGAATGCCGAGGCGCGAAATCCCAACGATGTCTAATCAAGGGTTAAAGGTTTTACCATAGTCAATGCCTTGGGTGAAAAATTGAAAAATGAGTTCGCAGTTTCGCGACTCGGGACTTGCGAATTCAAAAATTAAAGTGTCTGACTTGCGATATCCGACTTGCGATATTCCAAAATAAAACAAAAAAGCAAACATACTTGCGAAAAATGGATCTTTTCTTTTGAAAGTGAAAAAACATTGCTATTCAGGTGACAAGATTTTAGAGTCTTATGATTTCGGAAGGAAAAGAAAAACAACTTTAGATCTCAAGTATCAAACGTTGAAAATTGTGCGAGGTGAAAAAACAAGGGCAGCTCCAACATAGGCTCCAACTAGGGATCCCGCTTCCCTATGAGGCGAGAAGAACAGTAGACCAGGTGCCAAAATTGGGTAAATGGAGTCATAGGCTAAAATCAAGAGAAAAATCCAAGGAAAAAGATAGAAAGGGGGAAAAAACTTTCGTTTGATAACCCAGAAACTTTTTTGAACTCAAATATTTTTTCCAAACACAGCTGAAGTCATCTTCGCAATTTTCCCTTTCTCACTACTAAGTTTGGGGAATGCTCCAAGACAGTCGTAACGGTCCTAGGATATTCAACAGGTCTTGTGATTCTCAGCTTGCATCAAAAGAATGATATTATATAATCTAAAATAGGGAAGTCCCATCAGAATTTGGGGAAATGATCAGGTTTTCAGAAAGCGTTGATTACCAGAGTTGATTGATGTTTATGTATAACAGCCTTACAGATCTCTCAGACATTGCTTCACTTCCAGCGAGCCTGTTCAGTACCCCGGTGAAGTTGTCTGACCCTTTTTCACTGAATTTCTTTTCACCACTTCAGAAAATATTTATGCGTTTAAACACTAAGACGAGGGCAATCATTTCTGAATTTCCTTTCATCATCTTAATGGACTAGGTGGGGGAAATCATTTTTGAATTTCCTTTCACCACCTGTCTCAGTATTTTATTCATTTTTAAAACACGAAGATGGGAGCAATCAGTTTATATCAGGGCTGAGATCTGTGTAATATTTTTTATCAGAGGCCTGTCAACTTATTTTGATTACTCGGTATCAACCTTCCTTTGACCCTCACAAGTCCTTTAGTTCTTAGGGTGACAGGGGAGAATAATAAAATTTTAAGGAACATTCTGTTCAAGCAAGCTTTGATTTTTCGGACGCTATTGAAAAACATAGGAAAGTTAAGATCGCTTATAGGCATTCCTTAGCTTAGTAGAGGATCAAGTAGTTGTGAAGATTAGCTTTCTTATTAAGATCTGCTTCGGAATCCCTGGGGTTTGAAACGAAAAAATATTTATCCCTTCCCAAAGACTCGGGACGATAGTGACTTACTAAAAGTTAGGCCCAAATATAGACAGAAAACAAGGCAGCAATTAAGTGGCTTAATATAAAAAAGTTCACAACAGCTCTGGACTAGTTTTCGAATACATTTGGGAATGAAAATTATGATTGACTACATATGGGTTTAACATATCATTCAAATTTAGTACGAAGATCATCGAGCCAAAAATAGTCCTTTTATCTAACCTTTTATATTGCAGTTTGAACAATATTACCTTATATTGCTAAAAACAGCCTTTCATGACCTGAGTATTGAGAAAACTCACCTCTGTCTTTTCTTTTCAATTTCTTTGGGGATTATCAATTATCTTATGTATCACCCGTTTTATGTTGCACTATTTCCAACACTGAACTGCACCTTATGTCTTGAGCTAGTTTCGCCTGCAGATGGAATCCTGCAAAAACAAATACGAATTTGGTTTAAAATGCGTTGAGAGTTTAGGAAGGAAAACCAAAAATTAAAAGTAAATGCTTGAGCAAAAACATAAATATGTACAAAAAATCATAATAAAATTTACTTATTTACAAATATATATATATAATAATTTTTTTATTTTTTTATTTTATTTTCTTTTCTATTCGACGAATGTCACGTCATGTAGTGCTTTAGATATCGCCCATTGACAGGGGTGCTGAGAACTTCTCCATCAATATTTTCCAGAAGAAAGGAGTTCTTTCCTTCTGGAGCCGAGACCCTGAATGGTCCATACCAAAGGTGGTCAAATTTGCCATGCTTCGCGGCTTCTTCCCTTCTCGTATCCCATCTTGACACCAAGTCACCTGGGAGGAACTCTCTATCTTTTGCCTTAAGATCGAACAATGCTTTCATATCGTCTTGATATTTCTGTATTTTCTCATCAACCTCCACTCTGAGCTGTTGAATCTCAATGAGTTGGTTAATTCTTCTAGTCACATGATTGGGCTCTTCGTTTTGATCCTGCCATAATTTCATCACTGGCAATGCTAATTTTATGGGCAGAACTGCCTCGGTCCCATATACCATCTGAAACGGTGAAATGTCGATAGATCTTTTAGTGCTGATGCGGTTTGCCCATAATGTGTGCTTCAAATGTACATGCCAGGACCTCTTGTTTTCGTTGAGTACCTTTTTGATCACGTTTACCAGGCTCTTATTAGATGATTCAGCCAGTCCATTTCCCTGAAGGTAATAAGCAGTGGAATGGCCGAGAACGATACTATACTTTTGGCAGAAGTCAATCATAGCCATGGATTTGAAAGCTTGGGCATTGTCTGTAACAATCTTTCAGGGGCACCCAAATCTTGACAAGATGTTATCTTCCAAGAAGTCAATCACCACCGAGTTTGTTTCCCTTTTAGTTGGAATTGCTTCCACCCACTTTGTAAAATAATCTGTGGCTGTTAAGATCCACTTATGCTGAGCATTGGAATGGGGATTGATTTCCCCTATGAAGTCTAATCCCCATTGTTGGAAAGGGGCTTCATTTTTTACTGGAACGAGGGGTAATGCAGGGAGTTTCTACTTACCAGCAAATATTTGACATGAGTAATAGGCACGTACTTTGGCATTGACGTCCGAGAATAGTTTCAGCCAATAGTATCCGGCCCTCAAGATCTTATAGGCTGTGGCTCTCCATGCATGGTGTCCTCCACAGATTCCTTCATGAAATTCTTCTATGACCCATGGAGTTTCCGACTCAACCAGACAAACCAGTAAAAACCCGAGGGGATCCTTCCAGTATAGTTGATTTTTGGAGATGCAATATTTTACAGCGTGGAGTTTTAAGGTTCTGTATTTGGCTGGTGTTAGTCCATATGGACGTTTCAGGTTTAATAAATAGAAAACTATATCTTTATACTAGTCTGATGACACGAATTTTCCTTCAACCTCGCTTGGATATGTTTGGTCATCCAGCTCTTGCAAACGTGTGTCTCCGTCTTCCCCCTATAGGCAATTGATGTCAAGAGCTCTAAGGTTTGATTCAGCCAAAAGTTTGGCCAGACCCTTTCCCTTTATCAATTTAGTAGGTTTGATTTCCAGATCAAATTCTTGTATCTTAGTGAGCCAGCGTCCTCGTTTTCCATCACTGTCTGGCTGTACCAATATATCCTTCACAGCGCTGGTTGGTACGTACGTGATAATTTTTGAATGAAGAACATAAGTTCTGAATTCCTTTAGCGCTTTCACCATTTCGTACGCCTGTTTTTCCATTATATTGTATTTTAGTTCGGCGTCTCTAAGGCTCTTGCTAAAAAACGTGATCGGGCGTTCAAAGCTTTCATCATCTTTTTGCAACAACACCACGGCTATAGTATGTTGAGAAGCGAATGAGAAGAAGAGGAAATCCTTCAAGTAATCTGGGCTTGTTAACACAGGTGCCTCGCTGATGACTTTTTTAATACGCTCGAACGACGCTTTAGCCTCGGTGGTCCAATTTACTCTGCTATCTTTCTTCAACATTCCTGTGATCAATTTGACAATCTCAGCAAAATTTGGTATGAACCTTCGTAAAAAATTTATCGTACCCAAGAAAGATTGAATCTCTTTAACGTTTCTAGGAATACTGATAGTTTGTATCGCTTCAACCCTCTTAGGATCAATCTTGATTCCTTCTTTAAATACGATATGCCCCAGAAGCTTACCTTCCTGCATAGCGAAATGTGATTTCTTTGGGTTTAAAG
>JASDQU010438626.1:21114-38194 GCA_032191745.1 Picea mariana
TGTAATATTTTTTATCAGAGGTCTGTCAACTTATTTGATTACTCGGTATCAACCTTCCTTTGACCCTCACAAGTCCTTTAGTTCTTAGGGAGACAGGGGAGAATAATAAAATTTTAAGGAACATTCTGTTCAAGCAAGCTTTGATTTTTCGGACGCTATTGAAAAACCTAGGAAAGTTAAGATCGCTTATAGGCATTCCTTAGCTTAGCAGAGGATCAAGTAGTTGTGAAGACCAACTTTCTAATTAAGATCTGCTTCGGAATCCCTGGGGTTTGAAACGAAAAAATATTTATCCCATCCCAAAGGCTTGGGGAGATAGTGACTCACTAAAGGTTAGTCCCAAATATAAACAGAAAACAAGGCAGCAATTTAAATGGCTTAATATAAAAAAGGTCACAACAGTTCTGGACTAGTCTTCGAATGCATTTGGGAACAAAAATTATGACTGAATGCTTTTGGGTTTAACATATTCATTCAAATTTAGTTTGAAGATCAAAGCCAAGAATAATCCTGTTATCTAACCCTTTATATTGCAATTTGAACAATATTACCTTAAATTGCTAAAAACAGCCTTTCATGACCTGAGTATTGAGAAAACTCACCTCTGTCTTTTCTTTTCAATTTCTTTGGGGATTATGAATTATCTTATGTATCACCTGTTTTATGTCGCCCTATTTCCAACACTGATCTGCACCTTATGTCTCGAGCTAGTTTTGCCTGCAGCTGGAATCCTCCAAAAACAAACACAAACTTGATTGAAAAATGCGTTGAAAATTTAGGAACGAAAACCAAAAATTGAAGATAAATGTCAGAACAAAAACATAAATATGTACAAAAACTCATAATAAAATTTATTTATTTACAAATATATATATATATATATAGAGAGAGAGAGAGAGAGATAATTTATTTATTTTTTATTTTATTTTCTTTTCTACCCAACCACTGTTACGTCATATAGTGCTTTAGATATCGCCCGTTGACAGGGGCGCTTAGAACTTGTCCATCAATATTTTCTAGAAGAAAGGAATTCTTTCCTTCTGGAGCCGAGACCCTGAATGCTCCATACCAAAGGTGGTCAAATTTGCCATGCTTTGCGGCTTCTTCCCTTCTTGTATCCCATATTAACACCAAGTCACTTGGGAGGAACTCTCTGTCCTTCGCCTTAAGGTTGAACAACGCTTTCATATCGTCCTGATATTTTTGTATTTTCTCATCAACCTCCACTCTGAACTGTTGAACCTCAATGAGTTGGTTAATTCTTTTGGTTACATGATTGGGCTCTTCGTTTTGATCTTGCCATAACTTCATCACTGGCAATGCTAAGTTTATAGGCAGAACTGCCTCGGTCCCATATACCATCTGAAACGGTGAAATGTCGATAGATCTTTTAGTGCTGATGCGGCTTGCCCACAATGCGTGCTTCAAATGTACATGCCAGGACCTCTTGTTTTCGTTGAGTACCTTTTTTATCACGTTTACTAGGCTCTTATTAGATGATTCAGCCAGCCCATTTCCCTGAGGGTAATAAGCAGTGGAATGGACGAGAACGATACTGTACTTATGACAGAAGTCGATCATAGCCATGGACTTGAAATCCTGGGCGTTATCGGTAACAATCTTTCGGGGACACCCGAATCTTGACAAGATGTTATCTTCTAAGAAGTCGATCACCACTGAATCTGTTGCTCTTTTAGTTGGAATTGCTTCCACCCACTTTGTAAAATAATCTGTGGCTATTAAGATCCACTTATGCTGAGCACTAGAATGGGGATTGATTTCCCCTATGAAGTCTAATCCCCATTGTTGAAACGGGGCTTCGGTTTTGACTAGAACGAGTGGTAATGCAGGGAGTTTTTGCTTACCAGTGAATATTTGACATGAGTAATAGGCACGTACTTTGGCATTGACGTCCGAGAATAGTTTCGGCCAATAGTATCCGGCCCTCAAGATCTTATAGGTTGTGGCTCTCCATGCATGGTGTCCTCCACAGATTCCTTCATGAAATTCTTCTATGACCCGTGGAGTTTCCAACTCAACCAGACAAACCAGTAAAAACCCGAGGGGATCCTTCCAGTATAGTTGATTTTTGGAGATGCAATATTTTACAGCATGGAGTTTTAAGGTTCTGTATTTGGCTGGTGTTAGTTCATTTGGACGTTTTAGGTTTAATAAATAGAAAACTATATCTTTATACCAGTCTGATGACATGAATTTTTCTTCAACCTCGCTTGAATATGTTTGGTCATCCAGCTCTTGCAAACGTGTGTGTCTGTCTTCCCCCTGTAGGCAATTGATGTCAAGAGATCTAAGGTTTGATTCAGCCAAAAGTTTGGCCAGACCCTTTCCCTTTATCAATTTAGTAGGTTTGATTTCCAGATCAAATTGTTGTATCTTAGCGAGCCGGCGTCCTCGTTTTCCATCACTGTCCGGCTGTACCAATATATCCTTCACAGCACTGGTTGGTACGTATGCGATAATTTTTGAATGAAGAACGTAAGTTCTGAATGCCTTTATCCCTTTCACCATTGCGTACGCCTGATTTTCCATTATATCATATTTTAGTTCGGCGTCTCTAAGGCTCTTGCTAAAAAACGCGATCGGGCGCTCAAAACCTTCATCATCGTTTTGCAGTAACACTGCGGCGATAGTATGTTGAGAAGCGAATGAGAAGATGAGGAAATCCTTCAAGTAATCTGGGCTTGTTAACACAGGTGCCCCGCTGATGACTTTTTGAATGTGCTCGAACGATGCCTTTGCCTCGGTGGTCCAATTTACTCTGCTATCTTTCTTCAGCATTCCTGTGATCAATTTGACAATCTCAGCGAAATTTGGTATGAACCTTCGTAAAAAATTTATCGTACCCAAGAAAGATTGAATCTCTTTAACGTTTCTAGGAATACTGATAGTTTGTATCGCTTCAACCCTCTTAGGATCAATATTGATTCCATCTTTAAATATGATATGCCCCAGAAGCTTACCTTCCTGCATAGCGAAATGTGATTTCTTTGGGTTTAAAGATAGACCATACCTGCGGCATTTTTCGAAAGTCTGTTTTAAATGGATCAAATGTTCTTCATCGGTTTTAGAAAAAACTGTTAAATCGTCGAGGTAGATTACTACAAACTTATCTCTTTCTCCGATGCAAGCGATATCCATGGCGCGCTGGAAGGTATCCCTTCCATTCATTAAACCAAAAGGCATTTTATCATACATGAATGTACCCCAGGGTGTGGTGAAAGCGGTTTTTTCTCTGTCTTTCTCGTTCATGGCGATTTGGTTGTACCCAGAAAACCCATCTATCATAGACATTCGATTTGCTCCAACTACCCTTTCTAGGACGTGATCCATTTTAGGAAGTGGATAATTATCTTTAAGAGAGGACCTATTCAAGTTCCGAAAATCTACACACAGTCTGATTTCTCCGTTCTTTTTTCTGACAGGGACCAAATTCGCCACCCAGTCTGAGTATCTTAGAGGTACAATTATTTTTTCGTCTAAGAGATTTTTAACTTCCTTTTCAATGACAGGCAACAAGATGGGGTTAAACTGCCTGAGCTTCTGCCTAAAAGGATTGACTCCGGGCTTTAAAGGTATTTTGTGCTCAATTATAGAAGTATCATATGTTCGAAGCTCATCATAGGACCAGGCGAAAACATCTCTATACTGTCTGAGTAAGTCTGTATACTGGTCTTTTACCTTAGGAGGGAGGAATTTAGATACCTTTACTATCCTGGAATATTTTCCAGTTCCTATGTTGCAATCCTCCACTTCTTCTGGTTGGGGCTATAAAGTCGACTTCACAGGTATGTCGTTCTGATCGAAGAGCCTTTCCAAAAGAATTAAGCCTTTCCGGATATGGTTATTTTTAAGGATCAACATGCGATGATCCACTATTTTTTCTCGAAAGGTTTCAGGATCTTCATCTTCTTGCATAATCCACCTCGGGTCATTTTGGTTTTCTTGGTCTGGATGGGTTTCAGAGAATTCACCTATTGCTATAAGAAATTTCTGAATTTGTTCGTCATCTTCGAAGACCTGCCAGTGTCGAACATTGTCAGGTATAGAGGGTTTATATCTGATTTCAATATGATATTTCAGTTTAACATTTGTGGGAGGGGAAAAGGTCGAGGCTGCCTTAGCCAATGTGTCAGCATGTATATTCTCTGTGTGAGGAATAAAATGGACTTTTATAGATGAGAAAAAATTCTCCATTAAATCCCAAGCGCAATTTCGGTATGTTCTCAATCTGGGATGTTTGGCTAGGTATTGTCGGTTTACTTGTTTTACTATCAATTCAGCGTCACCGTAAACCTCCAAGTTTTTTATGTTTAACTTCTTTGCAGCCTCTAAACCTAAGACTAATGCTTCATACTCGCATACTTTATTGGTGTAATCTATGTCCTACTGCAAGCGATATGAGAAAGGAATGGTAAACTTACCTTCAGGTGCTATCAAAAGTATGCCGGCACCAGCTCCTTCAGAAGATGATGCGCCATTGAAGTACATTTTCCAGATACCATTTCTGCATAATTCTTCAATCAAGGGGCTCAGCTCTCTCTGCTTCTTATCAGGTTCTTCTGGACACCCATCTAAACCATCGTCAAATGATAATATGCAATTCCCCAGATCTTGGTCTGCAACGTATATGGGAAAGTTATTTGGATTCAGAGGATCACTGACTGTATATGCTAATCTTGTTTCTTGGTACAAACGAGTAAACTGACCACCGAAAATTGGTATTGTGGCATAGGACATGTCCAATTGTAGAGAACCCCCCAACTTGGCTCCCCATGATCTGGATAATAACATACCATATTTGGGTGGAATATCTGCAATAACTACATCCATCGGGATACTCTTGACCGGGACTTGAGCCAGGGTGACTACCAGATCTTTTATCATTCCCATACATTTAACCTTTCTTGAATCAAATGAGTATAGGTATCCATAGGGTCTAGTGATCTGGAGCCCCAGCCTCTCCATTATAGTTTTGGGCATAACATTATGTGAAGCCCCGGAGTCTAACATGCAGTTATACAGTAACTGGTCATGTATATTCAGGGTGATATAGAAAGGAGCGGCATTGTCTTTGAATCCCTCAAAATGAGGACCAAAGTTGATGTTAGGTCTGTCATCTTCTAAGTTGATAACGTCGGAGTGACTTTCTGGCTCATAAACACCCATCACTTTGGCAATTTGCTTCCGATAAGTGGGGTTTTTTGCTAATTCTACCAAAGGAATCGGTATCTTGATTTTATTCAATTCGTTTTCAAAATTATAAGAGGTATTGGACTTGTCCGTTTCTTTGGTTAAGACTTCCGGGCTTTTTTCTTCCGACTTGATTTCCTGGATCACTTTATCACTCATGACCTTAGTTGAGGATGTAACTTTATCTATCGGTCATGTTTCCTTTGTTTGGGTTTCGGCTTTTTTCGCCTCAGACTCTTGAGCCTTTGTCATCTTGACTTTATTGTTGGGTAACAATGTTTCTTCCAAAGGAGGTTCATGAGTTCGGACCCTCTGCAGGATTTTTTTAGGCTGGTCAGTTGAGGTGGGCTTATTTTTAGATCTCAGATTGTATCTGGGTTGAACATCAGCCGCTATCATTTCTGTTTCTGGCTGAGATAAGCAGAGGTCAGTATGATCACCCTCTTCTTCTTCATCAGGTGGTTGAGGGATATTTAAAGATTTCTCATACTCTTCCCTGGTCAGAAATGGCTGCGAACATTCATCACCGAAACATGCAACTTCATTTTCCGAATCTCTGAAATCTTGGGGGTCACTTGCTCCTATAAAATTTTCATTTTTTAGTGGAGCTTGTATTTTTTTATCTTCATTCTTCATTTTCCTCTGTTGATTTTGGGGATTTGGGTTTCTCCTGAAGTCCCTTTTGTTAGAAGAATCAGCTTTAGCCTGATCCAACTCCATCCTAGAGATTTTGTTAGACAGATCTTTAATTATCTGGGCCATATCATCCACTCTATCGTCAGTGTATCTATTTGACCCGGAAGGACCCGCTGGTTCCCTGTAGCATCTATTATCACGGTTGACTATTTCTACTTTAGCCTTTAACTTACCCGAAGCCATCATATTAGATTCCATTTAGACAGCATCATCTTTCATTCTATTCAGGGTGGCTCCTCTTCTTTCTCGCAAAAGTAATGCAAAATCAGGTTCGAAGGCTCCCGCAAAAGTTACTTTGGCTGAGGGTTCGGAAGGTTTAACAGCGGCTGGAATTTTATTATAAAGTTTGTTAAATATCAGAATAAATTTCATAACAGTTTCTGAATTCTTTTTCTTTAGGGACCCAAACTCAGTAAGGTAATACAAGTGATCCTTTCGCTCTCCCCATTGTTTGAGGAAAGCATCTTCCAAGGCGTCATATGTCTGAATAGAAGATGGAGGAAGACTCCAAAACCATGTTCGGACCTGTCCTTCGAAGGTCTGGACAAGTAGTCTAGAGTAAACATCCTCGTGCTCAATACCACAGATATCTGTGAACTGGTCAAAAAAGTTTATATGCTCGGCTGCGGTTAGATCTCCCTCCCCAGTGAACATAGGAAGATTTTTGTTGTAGTTGTAAGGTAAATCATGGAGGGGAACGGGTAAAACCAGGGGAGCATACCTCACTGCTACTTTTGCAAATACTCCAGGAGGAGGGACATTATGATGTCCTCCACCTCCTCCTCCGATGCCTGCCATCGACTTGGGAGTAGGAAATGAGGGTGTAACACACTCTTTTGAATCAAGTGAAACTGGGAAGTTTTGTCGAAGAAAGGTTGGTGTGTTAAATGACGACGATCTTTCCAAAGGACCTTTACCATTGTTTATAGATTGGAAAGTCTGATGTGGCTCACTCCTAAATTCTGAGTAGTTTGCTTCTGGATATTTGGTATCAGACAGAGGGCTACCGGAAGAAGGAGGTTCTGAAGCGGATTTAGTCTTTAGAAGTGGACTTTTGGGTTTATTAACTGAAGTGGTTGTCTCAAATGAGCCTCTTGCTCTTAAGATCTTTTCAGGATTATTAACAGGCGTAATCAGCTTGCCATCCGGGTTTTGTCTGGTATGCCTTCTACCAGACGCTAGTTTGTGTTTTAGTGGAGTCGCCAAGTGAAAGATTTAAACAAGCCTTAAAACGGTGTGCACTCTATGTTCACTATCAAAGAGTAACACTATCAACGAAATAGTTTGGCGTTTTCCCAGGGAAAAGATTTCGTAACTTCACTCCCCGGCAACGGCGCCAGAAAGATGTTGTTCCTGAGTCTGTACTTAAGGCTCAAAAGTACAGTGTCAAGGCATCCAAAAGTATGAAAGGTTGATAAAGGATTGTACTAACCTTCGGTATAGGAAACTAATGAAGGTTTCTACGTTCTCGCTGCCTAGCTTCCCACTGTTCCTGAGTAGTAATATCTTGTTCAATGGTCGCCCATGAACATTCCAATTCCTCCTAGGTGTTCGTAGTTCTAAGGACTGTGTTGAAGAGATTTAAAGCGATATGTATTTGATTAGATAGTCCAGGTTGAATGTTAGGTTGATTTGTTGCAGGGACAGTCATTGGGGAACAGTACCAGTATGGGAATGATTTTTAAGGAGAGGTTTTATTTGTTGTTTCAATTTGGAAGAAACAAAGAGAAACTTTTGCATGAAAAAACAAAATAAGAATGAAAATTGAAGGCCCTTTCCCGTAACTATATTACTTTTGGTAAAAATAACGTGAGATGGGAGAAAACATTTGTCTGTAAATAACGCGAAATTCCTGTCAGTAGAAAACTCACGTATATACAGAAGAAGAAATTGACATGAACATAATTGACATAGTGTAAATAAACATAAAATTCTGTAAATGTAAATTGGTCTTACACCCGCTGATAGCTGGTGCAGAGGAAAGACAAGAAACAATTACAGAAAAGATGGAATACCTTCACTATAGTAGTGGTCGTACTAAATTATAGTGATACAAATCAATTATGTAGAGCAAAATGAAAAGAAACATGAAACATAACGATACAAACTTGTAACACAGTCGTGACAGAATTGGGAATCTTCAACTTTGCTTTGTATTAACTTCCTTCATGCAAAAACTCTATTACAATTAGCACCAAAAAGTCCATCCTTTTATCTCTTATTTTTGTGATCTATTTATACAAAGTTTGCCTCTCGGTTCAGAAAAGCGAAATCACTCCATCTGTCTGAATCCATTTTTCAAAAAAGTGCCAGGTGCTTGTTTTTTCCTAGATTCAATGCATATGATACATTTGTCCATAAAATGGAATACAAGCTGTGAAGGTCATGCTTGATAGCTGGGGGGAGCGAAATCACTCCATTTCACCTACTCTATCTTCAAGAAGTGCCAGGTGCTTGTCCTCGCATGGATTCAGTGTACATGATACATTTGTCCACAAACTGGGATACAAGTGGTGAAGGCTCAGCTTGACATCTGGCTTCGGCAAAATAGCACTCTCGAGCTAACTGTGGAAGTTTATCATCTACTTGTACATCGACAAGTTCAAGGGTGCCGAGTTGTGCACTAGGTTGAATCAAATGTTTGTAGATCTGAGCCGGGTCTACCCTGTCCATCTTAGACATTTCCGCTGAATTTCTTTCATTGTTCTCCTTTATGTCGAGAGAAATCCGATCTATATTCATCTGCCTCAGCACCTCTATGTCATATTCAATCTCTATTCCTAACAGCTCACCATTTATGTCATTGAAGGCGGCTTCTAATGAATTTATCACTTTTTCAGCCTGCTCCTTGCTTAAAGTAATATCATGTTCCCAATTCTTTAACAAGATATTACCCCTAGTTTGTTCGGCAATGGTGAGACCGGGAGGCCCTGAAAAGCTGTTGTTAGTCGCTATCACTGCCTCTTGAAAAGAGACCCGAGCAGCTTCTGCATTTCTTTCTTTTTCACTCAGATTCTCAGAGATCTGATATATTAACAAACAGTCTTCTCGAATCTCTCCTATTTTGTTTAGTAGACTCTATTGAGCGGAGGAGATCTTGCTCCGAATATCGATTGCTCGGGATTTGACGATCTCGATGTCAATTACCTTGCTTTCTAAGACCTCCAACTGAGCCTGCAGCTGCGTGATCATATCCCTCTACTGACCCAATTGTACCCGACCATCTCGGATCACTGAATTTGCTTGTTCATGTTTGGTTTTGAGGACTTCGATTTCTTGTTTATCGGCCAATTGGGCCAGCTCTATTTTTCCACTCGCTTGACTCTTAGCGCTCTCTATCGGTGAAGCCACTCTGGCTTCAAGAGTCTTGATCAGGCGATTTTTTTCTTTGCACTGCTTCTTTAACATTTCGACCGAGAATTGATTTGTCGTCGCATACGCTCCTAGCATTCCTGCAATCTCCGTGGCAAATTCATCTTTCCTTTTATTCATCCCATCGGTCATCACTTTGAACTTTTTGATAGTTGATTCTCCCTCTTGATAAAATTCTCGCTTTACTACAGCTTTTCTCTTTTTGTCAAAAAAGAATTCGTTAGGAAGGAGTTCCTCTGCCCTTATAGGTCTCAGTTCTTCACCAAATATCCATCCCTCGCTAACGTTTCCCTGTGCCGACTGCAAGGGTGTGACAGAGGTGATGGGTTTCCCGATCTGCTTTGCTGCCTTCCCTGGCGTGACGAGTGAGTCCTGCTCCTTCGGAGGATCAGAGGTCTTCGTCTCTGTCCCTGTCTCTGGATTCTGAGTTTCAGGTAGGTCTGTGTTTTTCACTTCCATCTCTGGACTAAGTTCCTTAGGTGGGTCAGTAGTCCCTTCTTCTGTCTCAGGATTCTTTTCCTGCTCGGGATTCTTCTCCTGCTCGGGATTCTTCTCCTGCTCGGGACTCTTCTCCTGCTTGGGACTCTTCCCCTTCTCCCCTTCCTGACATTTTTCGGGATTAGAAGTTTGCCCCTCAGAACTTTCGGCCTCCTTTTTTTTATCCTTGGGAAGTCCCAAACCTCCCAGCACAACGGGGAGGCACCTTTTCCTATGCTCCTGAAATTTTAAAATAGAAGCCCTGTCTTCGGGTGCCAGAGATCTGATTTGAAATTGCACTTCTAAATAGGACCTCGCCCCTCAGAAAACATCATACGAGAGCGAACACTCATGTTCGAACCTCTTTAATCCACAATTTCCCATATGGGTGCTTACAACTCTCTGTAGATCATGCTTTTTGTACTCAATAGAGACTAGGCTCAAGTCTTCTAAGGCCGCAGCCTCAGCCTTAGCATGTCCAAAATCTAATAAGGAATAGGAATTTAGCCGGACAAGGAAAAATGGCCATACCTTTTTCGATGACGCTTTGAGCTCTTTACTCACTCTGCCAATTACTGTTTGTCGAGCAATCTCGCGACAAGCCAGCTTGTTGGGGATGAACAGTGGTAGCGCCAGAGGAGGAACAACAGCTCCGAATACTCTCAAATAGGATAATTCTTCTTCTACGTACCAGTCTGCGATATGGCTCAGATTCGCAGCAATGCTATTTGAGATGCGGGGTGGCGAAAGACCAAAAAGGGCGATGTGCAGGGGCACCATCACCCAGTTGAAAATCTCATAAATAAACTTATTTGCGTTATTTTCCCATAGCTTGTCATGGTACTCATGAACAGTTTTCTCTTGGGTTGGACTCCAAGCCCAATTCATCAAAGGAAAAGTTTTCATGGAGCATATCGCGTCCATGATATACACGGACATGAAGAATCCGGATGGTTTCCCGGCTGCTTTTTTCTCCCAGTACTCTGTGACCCTGTTGAACAAACTATTGAAGAGCATTTTTACCCAATTGAATGAGGAACCTTCTGCTACCCAAAAGATGAGAGGTACCCACTGGATGTAAAAATGCGCGGTATCCTCCCATCCGAAAAACCGACAAGTCATCATCGCCACATACATAAACTGTGGCTCCAACGAAGAAATTGAATACATGCCCTTGTCATTCACTCTGAATGTCGCGGAACGCGAAACCCAATCTTTTATCAAGCTTGGCATGGTTTTGTCATATTCTTCGCACTCCTTCTTTTTGAAGTCCGCCAGGAATTCTTTGCCATATGTGTATTCAGAAGTTGTTGGGAGCTTATACATAGATTGGATATGCTCGGGCCTAAAAGTCCCGACCATGGCCTGTCGGTCATTTACGATAGTTCTGGAAGGCAGGTCGATGTGATCCAATGCCCATCGGATCATGTCATAGTATGGGAGCAATCGAGGTCTGGTTGCAACCAGGTGCATTCCCGACTGATCAATTGTCTTGTACTTAGTGTTTAGGTCATCTTTCACAATATCATTGTTATCGTCATCCGAGTCTGAATAGTTTACCAGCTTGGATTGTAGAATGTCTGAAATAAATGACCAGGTGGGTACTGAGCCACCCATCCGAGGTGAAGTATCTGAGACATTGTCTGGACCCTGTGCTGCAACCTCGACATTTGCTTCCGCTGCTCTCCTTGGCGCCATAGCTGAAGCTTGATTTTTTGCTCTTCTGCAATAGACCTGTGTATACATGTGGAAATGAGTTTCCTCAGAGAAAGGTGATCTCTATGCGCTAATGAGAAATGTTTTTTAAAAAATAAAATGAAATCTCGTATATATTTGAAAATCCTGTACCTTTGAAATAAGTCTGTCAAATCGAGAATAAAACCACATTTATTGAATAAATCCGATCTTATTTATTCGTGGATTTACCCTAATTTCTCATTAATGTCATCAATATTGGGCGGCTTGATGGGTACTCAAGTTATGGAGAGCAAGTAAATACCTCGTGAAGTGTGTCAACCTTGAAGCGCGGGACGTATTTCGTTTAATTTAATATTACAAATCTTAACGACTTAAATAACTTCCTCGCCTTTTGCTGCATCGTGAACTTCCTTTTCGTATTTTGACCCTTTAACTCATGAAACTGCGAGTGACGATTTTAATGTAATCAATGGTAATCGTGATTCGGTGCATCCTTAATTACATAATTAATTTACTCGCCATATCGCGACTCGGGAATTCGAGGACAGACTTTTGGGAAAATGATATGCCAAGTCGCGATATCGCGATGTGGCGATAATTAAGGCTCGAATTAAGAGAAGGAAATCTTAGATTAGGCAACTAATTAATCTTGCCATAATCATGTCGCAGTTTTGTGAATCAGGGTTTTGGACACTTTAACTTCAGGAAAGAAAGTATCGAGTGGTGATGTGTCGAGAACCAATACTAACCATGGTTAGTTTTTTACCTTTAGTTATCAACCAAGGTTCTCACAAAATTTATCGTGTTCTCGGCTATCGGGGCTGTAAGAACCAAAACTTGGGTTCGACGAATGTCGAGGCGCGAAATCCCGACGATGTCTAATCAAGGGTTAAAGGTTTTACCATAGTCAATGACTTGGGTGAAAAATTGAAAAACGAGTTCGTAGTTTCGCGACTCGGGACTTGCGAATTCAAAAATTAAAGTGTCCGACTTGCGATATTCGACTTGCGATATTCCAAAATAAAACAAAAAAGAAAACATACTTGCGAAAAATGGATCTTTTCTTTTGAAAGTGAAAAAGCATTGCTATTCAGGCGACAAGATTTCAAAGTCTTATGATTTCGGAAGGAAAAGAAAAACAACTTTAGATATCAAGTATCAAACGTTGAAAATTGTGCGAGGTGAAAAAACAAGGGCAGCTCCAACATATCCCACATTGCCAATACACCACGGGATACAACTTAACATAGCACTGATAATTAAATTATTTGAATTAATGTTATGTTTTATATGGTGGTGGTAGTGCCTAGCCCTAGTACACATGGTAAGGGAGTTTGTTTGATGTAATATATATATATATATAAAATAATCTATTTTGAAGGTCATGGCCAAGCTAGACACAAAACTGGTGTATCAGACCCTTTTGTTTGTGGGACAAGGGACCCCCCTCCACCCAGCGATTTGACTGGTAAAGTCTACGGAGGTATACATACCCTACCCCCCTCTGGATTCGAACTTGTGACCTCATATATATATATATATATATATATATATATATATAATGTGCTAAATATAACCACCAAACTAACCAATGGCATAGAATGGGAATAGAACCCAGGTCCTGCCAAATTTAGCAGGTGCTTCTTAACCAACAAGCCAACAACCCAGACTTAGCAGGATTCCGCTAAATTTAGAAAATTAGTTGCCAACTAATGTGGAGGTAGTTTTGGAGAACCCAGCGATATAATGGGCATGGATCCCAAGGCCAACACAAATCCTTATGTGCACTCATCCCAATACTGCACAAAGTTCAAGGAAGGGACAGGGTATAGCTTTCAAGACTATACAAAAGTACGTGCAAGTACAACATAATCTTGAGTTGCACCATAAAACGTGCCAAATGGTACCTTAACGGATTTTTAAGTGTCTTATATCAAAATTGCACGATTTTTCTCAAGGATCACGAATCTGAGGTCGGTTTTGTAATTTAAGGTCATATGTAAGAATTTATGCCATAGCATCATTAATGACCTTGTAGCACATTGTTTTACGTTCCATGAGGTACTTTGATGGAGTATGGCCAATATTATACTCATTTTTCTCCATTTTTCGCAAGGATTTCAAATATAAACTCTGTTTGTGCAATTGAGTTGTGTATTTGCAAAGCACCATCAAGATTGGATTATTTGGTCCATTTACATATGTTTTTTAGTATCTTAAGATAAAGATAAGTAGTTTTCATTTGGTTGAAAGAATTTAGATATGAAACAAAGCATGTCATCATTATTATTGCTTGAGTTCTTTTATTTTCTCAACTGCACTTCAAATTAGTCATCATAAAGGGGTTTTTGGATAAAGGACACATGATCATCATTTATGCAATTCACCTCAATAGATCCTAGAATTTATATGGGAATCAAGTTAGATGTTGCATGTTTATTTTGAAGGAATACATGGTGTCTGAAGATTGGTGAAGATTTTGAAGGAATAAGTGGTGTTTTTGAAAGTTGTTGGTGTGACGAGGTTTAAAAACTCAGATTGGTTAATATTTTGAAGTCTCTTTTAAACAGGACAATATGGGTAAATCCTTGATAAAATTGAGGCTGCAAAAAGATATTAATCGACAAATCCAGCGAGAGAATGTTGAGTTGAGGATGCAGTTGCAAGCTCTCGAGGAAGAGAAGCAAAGGCTGGAAGATCGAATGTTACGTCATGAAGAATTTCATAGAAGTATCTTTCATGATTTGGAAAATAAGTTGCAGTTATGGGGCCCATTCCATCAAGGAGAGAATGAGAAATATTTAGTGCAAGTAAAGAATAATTTGTTGGCACAGTACCATGCAGCTCAGTAGATGGAGAATCCAAAGTCTGCTATGAACGAGATTCCATAACCTATTAAAGGGTTATGAGCAACAACCAAGGTAAAGGAAAGACCTCAGTATGCAAGATTTGTATATGAGGAAGTTGGAGAATGTTCGAAGACAGTTGAAGAGGCTCAACCAGAACAAGTTCTCAATCCTAGTAAAGGGATGAATTCCATCACTCATGAGATGGACATGAGGGATGGAAGACAATCCATGTATGTTCAAGATAAGCCCTCTAAGAAGAAGGTTAAAGGAAAGGGATTGTATTTATAGAAGGGAAATAAAGTATGATGATCTTATTGTAATAAGAGTGGACATCGAATTGAGAAGTGTTGGACACTTCATCTGCACTTATGTTCAAAGAAGAACCAGAGAGATGAGAAAGCACTTGCAAGAATACAAGCATCAACAACTCCAGATGAAGATCTTAGTAAAGAATACTTCATGATGGATGGTCTTGGCAAGGATATTTACAAAGACATCGAAGAATGGTTCATGGACAGTGGATTATTTTACCACATGACAGTGATGATATTCGTGTTTTTAACATTCTCATAAATTGACACAGATTTCTATGTTGGATATAGAACCAACACCATGAAAGAAATTAGAGGATATGGATATGTGATATTCCATCTTAGGTTAGAAGGATTTATGGGGATTGAAAATATGTTATATGTTCCAGACCCAAAGGTTAACCTACTCTCAGTTGCATCATTTGAAGATGATGGTTATATCGTCACATTTAAGGATGGTCAAGTACTTGTTCATTCAAGGGAGGCTTCCCCATACACAACTATAGTACTTGGTGCTCATAGAGAGAGGATGTATAGGTTACTAGGAGGACCTATAGTATGGAATAATAGTTTCTTCGAATCCGATTATGAATCAGATTCAATGTCAGATTCAGTGTTAGAGGCATTTTCAGAGGTCAGAAGCTGCGAGCCTCCTCCCAGTACAATGGGAATGATAAGTCCATAAGTAAACCATTTGAAAACATCATTGTATAAATGTATATTTATAAATTATTTTTACAGTATGTATATGTAAATATTTTGTAAAGTTTGTTTAAGGCTTGTAATCCACTCATTATAAATTACAGAGTGAGAGGAATCTTGATGGAATTTCTAAGCCTTTTTCAACACCAGTGAAGACAATTGTATTGTCTCGTCATGAGTAAAGACTACATATGGATGAAATTTTCTCGTCAACATTCTTGATTCTGAAGAACTGTAAGTGAAGGAACAGAAGGATGTAGGTAGTTGGAACATGTAGATCAAGATCTTAATAACATTAATCGTCAGCAAGACTACATATGGATTGAATTATCTGGTTAAAATTATTGATTATGAAGAACCATAAGTGAAGAAACAAAATAATGTAGACAGTTAGAACATGTAGATCAAGAGTAGGAAGAGCATAGAAGTAATGTAAAACTTCCTAGAGATGATAAGAGGTATATAATTAAAGATATATACCCATTCTATGTCATGTTCGTGGATGTATACCTTGAATAGAAACAATCAAGGCAGGTACAAATGATAACAATACAAGAATAATTGTTCTTCAAGGCAGGAGTGACAGTGGACAAAGTATTCATTCAGGTACTTCTACAGATACATCAACAATACAAGAACAATGAGTCCAAATGGGCAAGGCATAGATCAACATTCAACTTTGTTTCAAATTGGCCGAGATAGACTATCTTCAACAAAGGAGATGGAAGGGAATGTTGAAATACATGATTCAGATATTACAGAGATTTAGTGAATGCAATATTTTATTATGTAGGAATCTATAACACAGAACCAGAGCTACATATATTAGCTACAGTGCCAGAGGCCAGAGTCGAAGCTATGTTCCAGAGAAGCAAATAAAGGTACATTGATCTGATATCAAATATCTGAGGTCAATCCAAAATGAGTACATAATGTTCAGCAAGATGGAAGAGTGAATAAGCTACATCACTAAGTTATTGATAAGATCATTTCAGTAATATGGAAGAGTGAGTTGGAATTATCATCACTAAATTTTTAATATTAACATTTTTTGAGGTCCAAAAGTTCTTTAGTAGGAAGGTGTGATCCAAGAGGATCTAAGGAATGCTCATAGAAGTCCAGGAGGACCTAGAAAGCTCACAGAGGTCCCAAGGGATCCGTAAATTATCAAAATTATACCATCTCAAATAATATTTCAAATAACATCATTATGAAGAGCTCATCTGTAACTTTCCAACGACGCAAATTTTGTCTCAAACGAAGTTCGTATGCAAAAGTTAGGAGCAGCCAAAGTTTGGTCAAAACAAGAAAAACAGGGGTGCCACATGGTAGCACCAGAGGGTGACACATGGCATGGTAACGTCAGCATGAAAATGACATGGAAACCCCTCATTGGCCATTAATTTTTTGGCTATGTAAAATTATTATGGTGTCAATGGGGTTCGACCTCATGACCTCCCCATCAACCAAAACCTTCACATAGCCCACGTTTCCAGTACACCACATGATACAACTTAACATAGAAATGATAATTTAATTATTTGAATTAATATTATTTTTTATATGGTGGTGATAAGGGGTTGAGAGCTAGTGCCCAGCCCCTAGTCCACATGTTTTACCACATGACCACAACATAGTCTGCAGGAAACTAACTTAAATTTCGGTGGGAATTTTTTATGGTACGAGAGTTTGTTTGATGTAATATATATATATATATATATATATATATATATATATATATATATATATATATATATATATATA
>JASDQU010438627.1:12445-25089 GCA_032191745.1 Picea mariana
CTTTAGAGTGTTTAAAATAAAAAGTTAAGATATAATTTTTTAATAAATGTTGATGTGCAATCGATTTGTGATTTAGCACATTGTTAGTTGGAATAGATCTACTTTAGGGTTAGAGAAAACATAAATGAAGCTTTCTTTGCAAACAAAGATGAGAAGTATTATGAATAATGTATTGGATTCATGACTCAGACATCACAAAGAAAAGTAAGAAGCACATGTAGTAAAGAATAAAATATAGAGGGGCATATGATTACAGTAAAATTCATGACCAAATCATCAGGAATGGCAAGGGGTAGTTCTCGAACTAAACCAACACAAGAACTTATTGACTTAACAAGGGATCCCACCCTGACCAAACCAACCCCCATAATACAAGAAATACAATCATCATAATGGGGCTATAAGAAATGAGAGTCTTGACAATAAACTAAAAAACAACATACATAATAGAAACATGAAGGGAACCATCAAGAATAACAAGCAAACATACCAACTAGTGTAGAGAAAAACATAGAACAAAAAAAATCAAAGCAAGTTGAAGAAACACTAGATAAAGTAGCTCCAACACACCAAGGATCAACACAATGGACAAAGAAAATCCAACAAGCTACACAATAGGTCAGTGAGTTAAGTAGTGGACAATGGGACAGAATGAGAAAAACAATAAGAAAACATATGAGGTGAATGATAAGTTCGAGAATTTTCACCACCTTCATATTCAAGGGAGATAATCAAGAAAAAGTTGTACTCACCTTTTCCCCAGGAGATGCATTGGATGTAGAGATTCAAGACTTGTACAAAGCAGTGAGAAAGGAAAGAAACAAGAGATTAAGTGTTATAACCCTAAATTGCACCACACATGCTTACCTGGCATCAGGCCAACTTATATCTCTTCATTGCCAAAACATATGCTAAACAATTCTTTGGAAATCCTCTTGTGTCAAGGCCCACGCGCCCTAACCCATTACTACACGCGTGTGCACGCTGGCTGGCTCACTATAGCCCGCGTGTACCTAACAAAGCATGAAAAAAGGAAAGTTGTCGATGGAACAAAAAGCTATGGGTCAGTTAACTGAAACTCCCGACCATGCATGGCCGAGAGTTTGTCCAAAACCCTAGCTCCTTCTAGCCTATAAAAGAAGGGGTAGGGGTACCATTTGGAAGAGTAAAAAATATAGCGAAGAAACTCTGCCCATTTACGTAATCCATTGTCCCAACCCTTTAGCCTTTCCTCATGCCAAAGGAGATTTAACGCAAAGCGTTTGAATGACAGAAGAAGAGGAGCCCAGGATCAGGTTCAAGGAGCGGTGGCCAGTCTCAGCTTTGATTGTAAGTTGATTCATTTTCAATAATAAAAAGAATACTTTTCCCGTCCCAATGCATGAATTGTCTATGGTTTGGTTAATTTATGCTTGATTTCTAACCCTTGAGTAGAGAAGTAGCATGCATGCATAGTTGTTATTTGTCTTGATTGCGGGTTATCTGTGGAAGGAGCAGTGCAAGCAAGTGGTCAAAGCGCAACGGAGGATCTACATCGAACGCCGGTAATAAGGTTGGTGGTTCTCTTCATGCATTTACTGTGAAAGAGGGGTTTTAATCTTGGGTTGTAGGTTAAAAAGTAATTTATTTTCAGTCAAAATTTGCATGCAAGTCTGACCCTAGTTTGCTAGTCTGTAGGATATTTTTCCCAATAACAGAATTGGTGACCGTACTGGGGAGAATACTCTTTAGGGTTTTCGGATTTATTTGAGTTTTTGGGTAGTTTAAAGATTAGGTTTTCTGTTTTTCTTTGCTTGTCTTTTTCTATAAGGTCTGAGCTAGCAGGGAGCTAGGTTCTTTATACCAGTTTTCCCTGACTTTTGCTTGACGGTAGTTGTCGGGACACACAGAGGTACACGCGGCCTGTAGAAGGCCTGCACGCATGTACCCGCGCCCTATCCTCTTGTAGCCCGCGTGTGAACGCTAGCTGTAGAGATAGCATAGAGTGTAGGAGTTCAGAGAACTTTAGAGGCAGTCCTCATCTTCCCTATCAGAATTATACATTCTCAGGGGGTTTTCTAAAATCCTATCTGAGTCTTGTTGGTTCACAGTCCTATCTCAGATTTCTTTTTTCGCCTTATTATTCCTTTCATTATTTTTCTTTTCTGTTAGAAAGAGCATCCAAGCCTTCAAGGGACCCTGGTTATCAATACCAGAGGCCTCTTCCTGGTCTAGACTGCCTGTTTTCATTTTTGTCTTAGAATTTAGACATACATGCGGCCTATACAAGGTCAGCCCGCGTGTACACACTTCCTGTTTCAGCTCAGCATGCGTTTGCACGCGTACTGTTTTAGTGACAATAGCGTGTTTGACAGGCTACTTTTTGTTCAGGGTGGGGCAGTCATCCCCTCCTTTGATGAGAAGTATTCCTCTCAGGTGTTTGAGTCTAGGGTTGAACAGTCAGTAGGTTAGGTCATCTTACCCTTAGCCTGCTTTTTCTCAGTTGATAGTTGACAGTAAATATAAAAAAAAAATTGTTTTTATGGTTTTTAGACAAGCGTAAGAGTCTTTGTTTTCTTTATTGCCATTGTGTGTCTTTACTTTGATTCTTTGCGATCTGTGCTTTAAGCCAGAATTTGTTTTTCTTGGTTTTATGCTTGTCAGTATTTTCCCTTTGTTGCTTTTCTTGGTTTTATAGGTGTGTTGCTTGCATAAGTTGCCTTCCATAATTGTTCCATTGTTTGTAGAGATTGCTTTTCTTTTAAGTGATGAGCATGTACAACATATTCATTTCCTTCTTTGGTTAAGTTATATTGATTCCGTTCCCTGTAGAATATTGCTTTCTGATCATACAAATAAGGACTGACTAATACCATCCACATTCATTGAGTGGCACCACATCACATGTTACCGCATCCACAAATTTTGATGAAACTGCAAAATTTAAAGTGCATTTCTTTGTTATGTGCAATTTATGATTGTTGCTTATCCATTTAAGTGAGTAAGGTTTATGATGCATCTTAGTGTTTAATCCCAATTGTTTAACCACTTCCTTTGAAATCAAGTTAGATTGAGATCCACTATCTATCAATGTGTCAACCTTAGTGTGCTTCATTATGACCCTTATGTGAAACAATCTACTTCTAGAATCATATCCATCACCAATTTTACCTGTGAAACCAACTGCTGTGATTTTAGACTCATCATCCAAATCTGATGCCAAGTTTGTTGGTCGTGGTTATGTTGCAATTGTTTGCCTCCCTTTCCTTTCCTTGAACCACTTTAGTTTCTTCTCGGGATGCAATTTCCAACAATGGTCATCAGCATTCCCTTCTTTCTTGCAATGCATGAAAGAGAGCTTATCTTCCCTTCTTGTTACTAAATTTTCTTTCTTTCCATTCCCCTTCCTTTTGTCCTGTTTTCTTGAAGACGATTCCCCTGAATACCAACTCCTATTTTCCCTGCCTCAATGTATGTTGCTTGAACATAAAACTCATCAATATTAGTATGTCCAAACATAAATACAATGTTATGAACGTGTGCAGGTAAACCTCCTATATACTTCATAAGAGTTTCTTGGGTATGTAATGGAATGTCTAGCATTAATGCCATCTTATGAAATTCATCTCTGTATTCTTCCATTGTTTGTCCCTTTCTTAGTTTAAGACCTTGCCATTCAATTAAATCTTTTTATTTATAACCCAAACGATAAAATTTCTTTTTAAGTGTAGAAACAAAACCTTGCCATGATGGAAATACATTACCTACTTGTTGCATTCCATTTTGCAACTTGATTTGCCACCGAATGAGTGTTGTACCTGCAAGTCGAAGCGATGCCAATTTGATTTGAGTTGCCTCATCCTTGATTTGTTTCACACTGCAATAAACTTCCATCTGTCTGACCTATTTATCAAGCCTCTCTGCATTAACTTCACCATCATATATGGGTAATTCAAACTTCACATCAAGCTTAAGTAAAGGCATATCATGTTTATGTTTATGGGAATGTTTTCTTGCAGTGGATTTGGAACTTGTACTTGAAGAAGAAAAATTTGATGGAGAAGAAGGAGGTGAAGGATGAGGTTTAGGAGGATCCTCTCCTTCTTCACGTTTGGCCTTTGAAGATTCACTTAGAATTGGTCTCTTCCACTCCAAGTAATCATCATATAAAACCTTCACCATCTCCGACATGGCAAAGAAGATATTTTGAAACTCTATCCCATTATGAGAAAGTCCCTCTCCGATGCCATCTTCTCACTTTGAGAATTCCTCTTTCTCGATCCAATCTCAGGATTCTCTTCAACAAGCTCACATTTACCATGATTCAGTTTTTCCCTGGTAATCATGAAAACTCAAAAACCAACCATCAACCTACTTTGATACCACTTGATCCGAAAAGATCTTTTAAGACTATGGTTTAGTTTTAAAGCATGAGGTCACTAACCATTTAGGAAATTGAAGAAAGGGGAAGAAATTAATGATATAACATGGAAGCCATAATAAGATATGCAGATCTGAAAGTACGCAGAAAGAATCAGCAAACCATAACTACTAAATTGTTAACAGAGCTCGACAAGATTGCCTACATCTTCGGGCCTTTGTCTTAGTGGGTGAGGCTTTTTATTTCTATTCAAAGCTTCAAAAGTACATCAGAAAAGTGTCAATTGGATTACTGGCTGGTCTGGCTATGTTTTTCTCAACCTCAAGAACCCAAGACAACTGATGACACTGAAAACGGTTGAGGCCAACAACATAAGTGATTATCGCGCTGGCATCAAAGACTTTCAAGTAGAAAGATATCAAAGCACAATCTGTGACAATAATTAGAAAACATATGTTTGATAGTATGATAAATTGAATGGCCATTCAAAAAAATCTATAGCGAAGGGATCAAACCTCAACACAATAGGGTAACCCCCGGGCAATGAAATTCAATCTCCTCGAACTGAAGCTACTAGGTCAACAAATGCAACTGCAAGTGAAACTGTGGATCTTGCCTAGCCTTTCCACCTGGCCTCACCTTCCTGGCAATAAATCCTTGATCTATTATGGGGAGAGGAAGCCAGCTGACCAAGATCCCAAAATTGGCCCACAAAGTTCCTCTCCTCAATGGATTCCCTACATAAGAATGACTTTGGCTTCACAATTCTACAGAATTTCTCCTCTTCTGAACTTGTCTAGGTTGCCAAGAACCCTTGGTTTATATAGATTTGGAGTGGGAATCGTTCTCCCAACTTCCTCCCAAGATATGGCCTCAAATCGGGCTCCAAATCTCCCAATATTGGACACAATCCATTAAAAACATGCTTAAAATCAAATAAAAATATGAATATAAAGTATGAACCCAAAAATTGGGAAAATGTAGAGCGCAACCCCTTTTGTTTGGGCCCTGGTCATATGATCAGTTCCATGTGTCCTTGGGCTAGAATGGCATGCTTTGGGCCCCGGTCTTATCCCCTGGTCCTATGGATTGGGCCATATGGCCACGCCCTAACATTCCATGCGCCTGCAATTGGTTGTAGCTCCTGGTTCCTAACCTCTGTTCGGTCGGGGCTGGCCCCCACTAACCGGGCCTTATCCCCATTCCTCCGACAGATTCCCAATAAAACCAAATCCCATTTCATATGGATTAAGAACCAACTAGTATCCTAACCGGTCCAATGGTGGTTGCAGAGACTCGGTGCAGGTGGAGGTCAAGTGTTCGATTCTTGTGGAGTAAAAAACTTTTTGACTTAGCCGATATTGAAAAAATTTGGGTTTCCACGTGGTGCGCTTTGATTGGGCCATGTGTCTCCCTGTGATTGATCCGTGCCACACAGTCACCAACACAGTCAGCATCTAGTCAGCATGCCACATCACCACCGCACCACCCAGTCAACTGCCACATCAGCTTTCGTACATCCTAGTCACCTACCACGTTACCTACCATACAACCACGTGTTGTCCCATGTCATGTCTGTACTGCACAATCATCCTTCTATGTCAGCACCTGTACAACCCAACTATCATCCGTACTGCCATGTGTCATCCTTCCATTGGGCCACGTCATGTGCAGACTACCACATGTCATCTGTACAGTGCCACATGCCAAATCCATACAGGTGCCAACTCAGCCCAAAAACACTGAATTTGAGTGACATGTATCACCTCTTGGTGACACCATGTCAGCATGATGATGTCATGTTGACGTCACATGTTGTACTGCTGACATCATCATTGACTTTGACTGTTGACTTTTTGCATATTTGGAAATTTTATCAGAATGCAATAACTTTCCCATACGGTGTCCGTTTGAGAAAAACATTATATGGTTGAAATCAATATAGCGAGACAGACACAATGGCGATGGTTTCGCCTGATTCTAGGAATTTTCATTTTTTAGGCCTTCCTAGATCCATTTTGGATCACGCCTCCCCACTAAGACCTTTTGGTCCTCCAAAAGGGTACTAACTAGTCATCAAGTGTAGGATAGGCCACCCGACTTGTTCTTTGTCTTTAAACTCTGTCTTGTGCACCTATCTCATCAAGATCAATTGCAAAACAACCATGAAAGCTGACAACATATTCTTAGCCACTTGTACTCTGTCACATCTTACTGAAGCCACTACCCTCCATGTTGAAAACATTAACAATGATAACATCAGAAATATGACTGCAAATGAGCTAATATGTTTGTAGTACTTGCATGACATTAGCTTATCTTGAAGCAAAGTATGATTGAAATTCCATTCTACAATCATCTCATGTTCATTCTTAAGATCAATTGCTTGTTTTGGCACAATTATAGGTGGGTTGCTTGCATAAGTTGTCTTCCTTAATTGTTCCATTGTTTGAAGAAATTTCTTTTCTTTTAAGTGATGAGCATGTACAACATATTTATTGTCTTCTTTGATTAATTGATATTGATTATGTTCCCTATAGAAGATTGCTTTCCGATCATACAAATAAGGACTGCCTAAGACCATTCCACATTCATTGAGTGGCACCACATCACACGTTACCTCATCCACAAATTTTGATGAAATTGCAAACTTTAAAGTGCATTTCTTTGTTATGTTCAATTTATGATTGTTTCTTATCCATTTAAGTGAGTAAGGTTTATGATGCATCTGAGTGTTTAATCCCAATTTTTTAACCACGTCCTCTGAAATCAAGTTAGATTGAGATCCACTATCTATCAATGTGTCGACCTTCGTGTGCTTCATTACGACCCTTATGTGCAAAAATCTACTTCTAGAATCATATCCATCACCAATTTTACCTGTGAAACCAACTGTTGTGATTTTAGACTCATCACCTGAATCTGATCCCAAGTTTGTTGGTCGTGTTGCTGGTGCAGTTGTTTGCCTCCCTTTCCTTTCTTTGAATCACTTCGGTATTTTCTTGGGATAAAATTTCCAGCAATTGTCATCATCATGGCCTTCTTTCTTGTAATGCTTGCAAGAGAGATTATCTTCCCTTCTTGTCACTGAATTTTCTTTCTTTCCATTCCCCTTCCTTTTGTCCTCTTTTCTTGAAGACGATTCCCCTGATATACCAAATCCCTTTTTCCCTCCCTCAATATATGTTTCTTAAACATAAACCTCATCAAGATTAGTAGGTCCAAACATAAATACAGTGTTACAAATGTGTGTAGGTAAAAATCCTATATACTTCATAAGAGTTTCTTGGGTATGTAATGGAATGTCTAACATTAATGCCATCTTATGAAATTCATCTATATAATCTTGCACTATTTGTCCCTTTCTTAGTTTAAGACCTTGTCATTCAACTAAATCCTTCTCTTTATAACCCAAAGGATAAAATTGCTTTTTAAGTGCAGAAACAAAACCTTGCCATGATGGAAATACATTACCCATTTGTTGTGTGCCAATTTGAAACTTGCTTTGCCACTAGATGAGTGTTGTACCTACAAGTCGAAGCGATGCCAATTTGATTTGAGTTGCCTCATCCTTGATTTGTTCCACAATGCAATGAAATTCCATCTATCTGGCCCAGTTATCAGGCCTCTCTACATTAAGTTCACCATCATACATGGGTAATTCAAACTTCACATCAAGCTTAACTAAAGGTATATCATGTTTATGCTTATGGGAATGTTTTTTTGCGGTGGTTTTGGAACTTGTACTTGAATAATAAGAAGTTGATGGAGAAGAAGTAGGAGAAGGAGGAGGTTTAGGAGGATCCTCTCCTTCTTCACTTTTGGCCTTTGAATATTCACCTAGAATCGGTCTCTTCCACTCCAAGTAATCATCATATAAAACTTTACCATCTCTGACATGGAAAAAAATCTCTTTTGAAAATCTATCTCGTTATGAGAAAGTCCCTCTTCCGATGTCATCTTCTCACTTTGAGAAGTCCTCTTTCTCGATCCAATCTCATGGTTCTCTTCAACAAGATTTCCTTCACCATGATTCAGGTTTTCCCTGGTAATCATGCAAACTCAAAAACAAACCGTCAACCTACTCTGATATCACTTGATCCAAAAAGATCTTTTAAGACTATGGTTTAGTTTTAAAGCATGAGTTCATTAACCATTTAGGAAATTGAAGAAGGAGGAAGAAATTAATGATATAACATGGAAGCCATAATAAGATATGCATATCTGAAAGTAAGCCCAAAGAATCAACAAACCATAACAACAAAGTTGTTAACGGAGTTCGACAACATTGCCTACGTCTTTAGGCCTTTGCTTCAATGGGTGAGGCTTTCTTATTTCTCTTCAAAGCTTCAAAAGTACATAAGAAAAGTGTCAATTGGATTATAATCTGGTCTGGTTGTGTTCTATTCGACCTCAAGAACCCAACACAAATGATGGCACTGAAAACAGTTGAGCGAAGCTCTCGAAATTGGCCCTCAAAGTTCCTCTCCTCAATCGCTTCCCTGCATAAGAGTGACTTTGGCTTCACAATTCTATAGCATTTCTCCTCTTCTGAACCTGTCTAGGTTTCCAAGAACCCTTGGTTTATATATATTTGGATTGGGCATATTATCCCAACTTCCTTCGAAGATATGGCCTCAAATCGGGCTCCATCTCTCCCAATATTGAGAAAAATCCATTAAAAACAGGCTTAAAATCATATAAAATTATTAATATAAATTTTGAAACCCAAAAATTGGGCAAATGTAGAGTGTAACCCCATTTTTTCGGGCCCTGGTCATATGGAAGAGTTCCATGTGTCTTTGGGCTGGATTGGCGTGCGCTGGCCCCTGGTCTTAGCTCTTGGTCCTATGGCTTGGGCCAAATGGTTGCGCCCTAAGATTCCACGCGCCTGCAATCAATTGTGGCTCCCAGTTCCTATCCTATGGTCGGTCGGTGTTGGCCCCCATTGATCGAGGCTTATCCCTATTCCTCTAGAAGACTCCAAATAAAACCAAATCCCTTCACATATGGATTAAGAACTAACTGGTATCCTGACCGGTCTGGGGGTGGTTGTGGAGACTCGGTGTAGGTGGAGGTCGGGTGTTTGATTCTCGCAAAGTAATAAACTTTTTGACTTAGTCGATATTAACAAAATCAGGGGTGCCATGTGGCACCCTCTGATTGGGCCATGTGTCACCTTATGATTGGACCGTACCACATAATCACCAACATAGTCAATGTCCAATTAGCATGCCATGTCACAGTTGTACAACCTAGTCAAATGCCATGTCAGCTTTCGTACATCCCAGTCACTTGCCACGTTACCTATCATACATCCACGTGTCGTGCCATGTCATGTCCATACTACATAGTCATCCTGCCATGTCATCATCCATACAACCCAACTATCATCCATACTACCATGTGTCAGCCTTCCATTGGGGCACGTCATGTACGGACTGCCACATGTCATACGTACAATGCCACGTGTGAAATTCGTACATGCGCCAACTCAGCCCAAAAGAACCGAATTTGAGTGACACGTGTCACCTCCCGGTGAGGCCACGTCAGTATAATGATGTCATCATGACATCACCTATCGTACTACTGATGTTAGCGTTGACTTTCACTGTTGACTTTTTCCCTATTTGGGAATTTGATCAGAATGCTATAACTTTTGCGTGCGGTGTATGTTTGAGGAAACAATTATAAGGCCAGAATTAGCATGACGAGATGGGTGCCATGACGCTGGTTTCGTCCCATTCCGAGAAATTTGATTTTTTAGGCCTTCCTGGATCCATTTTGGATCACTGTCTCCCAGCGTTGTGCAGTTACCTTTGTGATTGGCCCTTTTCGGGATACTGTGATGTGTGATGCGTCTCCTCTTTATTGTGTTGATTTGTTACTTGGAATTCCCTACCAACAGGCCCGACACGCTATCTATCATGTTAAATCTCATCAATACCACTTGGAACATGAGGAGCACACCTATGTGCTTACTTACTTTTATCGTAAATCCACCCAGCCTATTACTGACCACATGAGCGTTAATGAAGTCAATATGAACCAATGTGTCTCTTTATGCTTAGTTCTCCCCATTAATCCAAACAACCGAAATAACCTTGTATCTCTTTACATGGATCCCCCACTCCAAGAATTTGTATATGTCTTCACACAACCCACGAAACTGCCCCTATATCGCTCCGTTGAGCTTACACTTGATCTAATTCCTGGTGCTTCTTTGCCCAACACCCTATCCTATCACATCACTCCCCAAGAGCCGCTAAGATGGAACACACAATTGGTCAACTTTTGAACTTAGGCCATATTCCACATTCATTGTCTCCATGTGCATCCCCCACCTTTGTTATCCCAAATAATGATGATTCATAATGACACCTAGTGACCCAAGTTACCATTTCCTTAATAAATCCAATGTTAAAACGTGCTACCTCCTAACATGGATTCAGGAATTGTTGGACCACTTACAAGGGGATTATTGCTTCACACAGATGGATTTAACGATTGGCTACCATCAAGTTCGCATGAATGCAACAAGTCATTTGGATAATTATGTGATCATTTATCTTGATGATATCTCGGTCTTTAGTAATTCTTGTGCAGAACATCTTCAGCACAACCACAACGTCCTTGAGCTATTGTGGGAACATACACTTGAGGTAAAGAAATCCTTTGTGGGATACACATCAGTTTTTCATTTAGGACTTATATTGGACAAGGCAGGGAGTCAATTAGATCCATCTCAGGTACAAGTTTTTTCACAATGTCCAATGCACTCTAATTTCCATGACCTCAAGATTTTTTTGCAAAAGGTTGGGCACTACTTCGCTCAACTTCTGTTTGCATTATACTCTGCATAAGTTCTCATTTTTTGGGGTAGGAATCAACTCTTTGAGATTAAGAAGGATGCATTACAATTTTACAATGGGGCGATACTTAAACAGGGATGTCATTCAATGGCATTCCATTCATAGAACCTTGGTCCTTCTGGCTTGGCACATCACCAACAATAACATTAGTTAGCTCAATGCTTTATCCATATATTGAATGAGCGCTATACTCAGGAAGCAACTTCCTTACGAGCAACCCAAGAGAGACATGATAAGAAGCGCACACCATTGTTCTTTCAGTTAGGAGATCATGTATGGCTCTTGCTGGACAAGTACCATTTCAAACACCAACATCATTTGCAACGCAATTTCCCTCATTTGATGGTGGAAGCAGGGACACTTCCAGATCTAAATAAGGAGGAATTGGGCCACCAAGAAGTGCGCCCCACTTCCTTGGCCACTCAATATGAGGGGGTGCTCCATAATTAGTATTTTAGTTAGTGTTGTAGTTAGTTTAAGATATTTCTATTGTAGGCAATAGTTCACTTCAACACTTTCAATTGCAAGCATTTAATGCACTTTTAGTAATTACTATTGTAAGCATTTAGTTAGTTGTTGCAACTTCTATTGTAATAAACAAATAACGAGAAGGAAAAATTTTCCTTGCTTATAGAAGGCGCTCCTCTCTCTCACTCAAGAAAACATGATGGTTATTTTATGTTCTAATTCTTCTTCTCCATTTTCATGTATATTATATTTTCTCTACTCCACGCTATCTAATTTATGTTCTTCATTGCACATTTAGTTTTCTGTGTGTTTTTCAGATCTGAATTGCAGATCACTTATTGTCGAGACCCATCTTTTGTCCTTTTTTTTCCTATGTTTCACTTGCAGGGGGGTCTTAGTAGATAGTTGTAATCCAACTATCCACAATTGTAAGCTTGTGTAGACACGCCACTATTTTCCCAACTAGTATTGTTGCCAACTATTCTTCTTAAATGTTGGACTTATCCTAATGTTCTATAAATAAAGGGAATCCTCTTGTATTTATCCTATAACAGATCTTATAGATCAATCTTTTCTCCTTTTATTTTTTTTGTCTCATGGAAGGTTTTTTGGTGTTGTAGAGGTTTCCTGCTCCTATGATATTGTTTTCCCAACATCTTCAATGCTAACACTACTATGGGGACATTCAATTTTTGAATCAAAATCTAACATCCAATAATTTAGATAAATTCATCTTCATTCCAAAGGGAATTACAACTATAGATGCTCTAATCATGGTCCTCCTTTTCAAACTGGTTTTTAATATTTTCAAACTGGAATGCATAGAATCCTTAGCTACATAAGTGGATTTGGATTTGTCCTTTCATTAAGGTTAATTACTCTTTAGAAACATTTCCATTGATTTGGAGAAAGACTACAATCCCATGAATTAGTCGACAAAGGTG
>JASDQU010438627.1:86435-98753 GCA_032191745.1 Picea mariana
CAATGCAAGATTTCATCAACATATAAGATATGAAACCACAAAACACAGATCTGAACTCTTTATTAGGAAATAGCAAGAAATTGATACAATATATGAGCAGATCTGGAATAACATCAGATGGCTCCAACAATAGAATATATGAGCTGCACAAAATGTTCTCGGAAAACACAAGATAATCCTCCCAAAGGCTGAATACAAGATGAGAGATCTAATACCAAATCTAGGGTTTGCACAACCCTCTAACTTCTGGTACATCCTACTGAAGAATATGAATAACAAGGGTTCAACCCTTCTAAAGAAGACCTCCAAATGCTTCCAAACTCCACCAAGAGATAGATCAGAGCAAGGGGAACCCCCTCTTGAAGTATGAAGCCCAAATACCAAGTCTTCCTCCTCCAGCTGTTGTAACCCTAAACATGTACGACCCTCCTGAAACCCTAAATATGACCAACAATTCAGCCCGGATGAATGAGGCCTCCAAACCACTTGAAACTCTCTAGGATGATATATCGAGTAGCCACAAACCCCTAGGAGACGTTTCAATATCAGATCTGAGGTAGAGCCTCCTAGATATGAGAATCACTGAATCACCAAGACGTCCTCCTTATTTCAAAGTCATCCCAACCTGTAGATAATAATATGGCCATAGTAACTCCTCAAGAAAGCCTCCAAAATGATGAGAAAGGTCCTGCAAGCAAAACCCTAATGCTGGAATCTCCCAAAGCTCTCTCAATAAGCTAGATCAAAATGTTCCTCGATCAATGGTGTGCCCCTGCTGGAAAACCCTAACTGGTATGACCCTATTGTTCTCCTAAATAGATGATGAGTGTAGAATGGTGTGGGTGGAGTGTTTCATCCTCGAGACCAAGCTTGGGACAAGGTGAGTGGAATCTTTCACGATTGAGTTGTTCTCTAGGTTTTGTAATCTCAAAACCCTCAAAACTGTGTGCTAAAGAGCTCAACAAGCGAATACCAAATATCCAATATGATATGAGAGGTGCGCCATAACCTTTATTTTATACCTCCATTATGTTTTCCTGTTGAGTTAGTTTAACCCCTAGGTTCAAATCCTAACTCAACCTCTAGCATTCTTATTCTTCATTGAGTTACTTTTTTCCCCTTTTCCCTTTTTCCTAAGTCAACTTCAAAATATAACATTAGTTTTGTTGACTTTTCCCCATGCTGTGTGAGACTATGGTCTAGTGGGGATGCCTAGACCACTAATTCTTCCCAGACTTCTTCATCAAGAGGTGGGAGACATTACATTCTTCTTCTTTTGATCTTGGTTATTGCAGCAGTTGTGTATGGTATTGCTACATTTGTTTATGGTTAAAGACATAAAGTAGATGCTAAATGAAATAAACCTCATGCTTGAGCCTAGCATAGTAAAAATTTAACATGGGATCAGAGCATAGCTCTTGAAGAATCCATTGCACAAGATTCTAGCAACCATCCTCTCTCTTCTGCAAAATCGTACGACCCTCCTAGGGTTTCCAGAAATCCATACGACCCTCTCCTTTTTGGGTGCTCCAGCACTTAATACTGAAATGTTGGGGCTAAAAATTACATAGGGTTGTACAACCTCCCTCAATGCACCTCCAACGACTCTTAGAGTACAATTTTGAGAATTTTGGAGGTGCATTGAGGGAGGCCATACACCCCTATGCTTATTAATGTTTATTGTAATAGGAGGTGCGTTGAGGGAGGATTGATTTTTTATGACGTGTGGTCTCCGACCTTGTGGACTCAATTGAGTCAGACTTGATATGGTACTCCAAATGATTCTCCTATAGACTCAGTTGACATAGAGATCTATTGAGTAGGACGTCCTTGTGGCTAAGCACAGGTGGATGTGTCCCTAGTGGCTGAGCACTAGTGGATGTGTGAATCCCTTGATATATTGTCTGAGAGTAATATTTACCTATAACCCTAATTGTGATGTAAAAGGTACAGGTCGGCCCCACCATATGTGGAATATAATTAATGTTATTGTAATAATTAATTATTCTCCGAGTTATTGAGGTCGGCCCTGTTGTGCCAATAGACACCACTTTTGGTCTATCCAGTCTAGTATACATAAAGGTGATTTCCCCATTGAGGAAACACACAAGTCACTTGTCATTTGGAAATTTTAGCAAGTACACTTCTAGGGCTGAAGTGCACACCTCTCTTGGGTGCAAGCTTCAAGGTTGTAGAGAACCCTCTTGTGTGAATTAGGGTTTCATTGTTGGAGGATATCTTGAGAATATAGCAAAGGATTGTTGGGTTTTTCTCCCTTGTTGAGAAGGGTTTTCCCAAGATATTTCTTTTGTTCTTGTGCATGGTTATTCTTCTTTTGATCTTGGTTATTGCAACACTTGTGTATGATATTGCTGCATTTGTTTATGGTTCAAGTACATGTTGAATGAAATAAACCTCATGCTTGAGCCTAGCATAGTGAAAATTCAACTTGGTATCTGAGCATAGGTCTTGAAGAATCCATTGCACAAGCTTCTAGCAGTCGTCCTCTCTCTTCTGCAGAATCGTACGACCCTCCTAGGGTTTCCAGAAATCCATACGACCCTCTCCTTTTTGGGTGTTCTAACACTTAATACTGAAACATTAGGGACAAATATTAGATAGGGGTGTATGGCCTCCCTCAATGCACCTCCAATGAATCTTAGAGTACAATTATGAGAATTTTGGATTTTTTGGCCCTAAGGTTTCACAATGTTCTACAAAAAATTTAGATTTAGGGTTTCTGCAACTCATTGAAGGAGATTTTTCAGCTCAATAGTGTTCTTCTAACTTTAAAGGCTTATTGTTGGCATTCATAAGCCCAACTAAACCTAATATTTCTATCCTAGCCTAGCCGTTAGGTTTTCTAGCCCAGTTGGTAAGGGTTTGTGAAGAATCTGAAAATATGATGAACAAAACTATGATGGAAGATAAGCTTGATGGATCAAGAAAATATAGTTTCTGGAAGACAAGACTTCAGAGATATGAAGAAATCAAAGAAGAAGCCTTATTATTCATTTCAACACTCTTAGGTATAGTTCCTACTGATAATGATACTTGGTTAATTGAGAGTGGTGCCTCCAGGAACATGACCGGATTTAGAGATCACCTGAAATATCTTGTTGAGAAAGAGACCAATCTACATGTTGTACTTGGAGACAATGCCGGATATAACGTGAAAGGGGTTGGAACTTCTACTTTCCAACTATATTCTAACATACCTCTCCAGTTAAGTGAGGTACTATATGTACCTGGGATGAAGAGGAACCTTGTGTCCATTTCTTCCTTAGAAGACAAAGGCTACAAGGTTACCTTCTCTGAAGGAAAAGTTCTTGCATGGCATAAGGACTCACATATAAACTCTGCCAAAGTAATTGGTGTTCGAGAAAATGGCTTATACAGGTTGACTATCCGACCAGTCCAGGCCCTGTTACATGATACTATCAACTTGAGTGAGCTATGACATAGGAGGTTTTCTCACATTCATTATAGAGCCCTTATATCTCTAGGGAAAATGGTAATATGCCTTCTAGAGATAGAGATTCAGCATAAAGGTGTATGTAGAGGTTGTGCCCTTGGAAAAAATGTCAAAGGGTCCTGTTGGCAGCCAATTCAATTTTTTTAACTGCCCTAAAAAGCTGCCTACACCTATGTCTCTTGAACTTCAAATTTTTGTCGCATTTTGCAAAGAGACGATATTTTCATTTTCAAGCGACATTTGCAAATTGATTTAGTTTTCATGACTGAAATCGTGAAAAATCCTCTGTCGTTATTTGGACTGTCATGAATTTCTCATTGATATTCTGAAAAGCACTTACTTTGGTTTACTATTAAGTGGCTGGAATGACTTTAAAACTATGTCCATTCACCTACTTTTACTTTGATTGCGCAATTTGATTGATAAGACTTTGAGCATATTGAGTTATGGGTTATATTCGATTTCATAAGGGTCATGGTTGATCTAGTTTTATGTGATATGATCCTTATTTTCATAAACTTTCAACTTATAGATTTTATAAAATCCCTTGTTGCAATGTTTTATAAACTTGGATTATGTTACAAGCGCATGGACCAAAGGTGAGTTTAATGTCATGGCAATGTTTTACACTTGGCGTGTTGGTGAAACTTTTGGATTTCATGTTGGTTTGAACTATACACTTGGCGCATCAATATAACATATGGTTTTGGTTTTACATTTGATCAGTGGCACGTTGATATGGTTATTCACCGATTCGGGTTGGCCGATTCATATGGTTTAAACAATATTATGGTGGATGGAACATCACTGTACTGTGCCATTATTATCCTGCATGGCGGTGAACTAACCCACCACCTTCGCATGCGCATATTGATTTGCCTCCTCATTTAGCACTTGCAGTTGTTATCCCTATCGATTATGCTCCTGCGTGTTTGATCCAAACCCTACCATAATGCTCGCGCCATGGCTCCGGTCGTAAGGGCTGAGCCTAATGGAAACCAGACACTGTTAATGTTTGATGGTGCTTACAGTGACTTGGAAGAATTTGGATGGCTCCCGTTCATCTGAGGGTTTGATGGCTTTAACCCTGGTGTGGCTTGACAATTTGCGTTAACTTTCGATGGCTGCCGAGCCAAAGTTGGGGATGTGCAACTGGATATTGATGAACAATTTCTTAGTTTGGCTACCAGTCTGCCTGCTACTGGACAGAAGTGGTCGAAAAATTGCAAGCTGGAAGATGTCCCGTGGACGTTTCTCTTCCAATCACGAAAAGTTGATTCTTGTGATAAGGGTTTGCCCGCAAACATGCTGAAGCAACGCTAGCACGACTTGATATTGGTAATTAAGCAATTCATCACCTGCGAGGGCAGGTATGGTTTCGTTTTCATGTATCACCTTCGACTACTTATGGTGTTCATGGGTTTTGAACTTAACATGCCTCACTACCTGCATAGGAGTCTGTTTAAGATGTCCAAAAGGTATAAACGCAACCAAGCCGATACCAGCCTCTTCCATTTTGGGTTAGTTAAAATTCTTATGGTTTATGAGTTGGGGTTACGTCGTGATTGTTGGAGTGATTTTCTCAGTTGTAATGGCTTTGAGAACTCAAGCCCACCACAGGTTGACAAACCTATGGTGAGCGAAAGCAAACCTATCCCCCCTATGCCTTACAACGTTTTGCTACCCAAACCTCTACCTGACTCACCTATGAACTTGCCCATGTCTGTGACCAAATAGGTTGAAATTGCTAAACCCGTAACCAAAAATCCTAAAATTAAAGATGGTGCGAATTCTAAAGGCAAGAAAAACACTCGGTTAATCTCTCGCATGGCAAGAAATAAACCCAAAATTCCTGTTAATCCTGAGCCTATCATGGTCAGCGAAGATTCCGACTCGGAGATTGAACGTTTCCTTGCAAATGAGTATCCCTACTTAGAAGGACTAGGTGACAAACCCTCATACGACTTTGTAAAAAACTTACCACCTTGTTTGCAGAATGATCCCAATTTCCCCAGCATTGAAATGCCTCGTGGAACCCTCGGTGACTCGACGAAACCCTCTCCTGCTCAACTAGCTGTTCCACCATGCGATCAGTGTGGCTTATGGTTGGAAAGGTACTACCTAGATGTGCCGATATTGCAATCCAGAATCCATGCTCTGGAGGATCAAGTGGAAAAACTCACCAATCAAAATGCGAATCTGCAACCCAATGACAAGAAACAATGAACAATAGGTTCAATTCTGTTTAAAAATGTTGAGTCAGCTACAACAATCGTCAATTCGAAATTGGCATAGCCTCAACAACCTCGTTGGTATGAATTTCACCCATATGTATGACATATTCATAAATTCTGTGTACATTGTTGATTTGCTCTATCACACAAGCATGCAATGTTGTATATAATTTCGTTTTGGTAAATCGGATTTTGCTATCGTTAAAGTTTTAATTGGATTTGGTTTGGATTCGATTGATCACGATATGGTTTTTGATTGTTTGATTTGATTTCAATTGAATGCTCTGTTGCTAATTAAAGTCACTATTGCATCTATTATAGACAAGCTGATGTGCATTTCAAATTTTGAAACACAATCTATGTTGAGATCCGAATTGGTTATGATACACGTGATATATTTTATTTAAATATGACTTTGATCAGCCTGGAAATGGTTGGGATTATGTTTGAAAAAAGGTTTTGTGTTATCTTTACCCAAATCCTGAATTGATTCAAATTGTAACAGTCATGCAAGTCCCAGCCAGTCAATTCGTTGTGGCCCGTCGACCCTGTTTTCTTTTGAATTGGAATGACAATGGATATGCAGTTACGAATGGATTTGTAAAACGGAATTAATGATGCCCAGGATAACTCAAACCTAATTTTATTGGATTGCTGCCCAGTTTATGGTTATCAATGCTGTTGGATCTTGACTATGTAGTGCCCAGCAATCAAAATCTATGTCGATTTTTGGTCAATACTGTTACGCATGTTTTCAATATATCGTAACAGCCTTCCATATTGGAATTTGATTACAACAGAATGAATCTTATGCATAATCTCTACAGCCTGCCTATCTTTACTATTGATTGAAACGACATGAACTTTATGTATATTGTTATAGCTGTAACAAAGCTATTTGGTGTTCAATGGTATCGATTATAATTAGGTTGTGGAATATCATGATTACGATTCTGTTTGATTATGGTTGTATTGATTACAATTATATCGTATCATTATATGATTTGATTCATTGCTTAAATTTCGTTTGATATAAAACAGGCCTGTTGAGATTCGACCATGTTTTATGGAAACCGAAAACAGAGCATTCTTTACTCTGATTCGATTGCATTCATTTTTATATTGTTTAGTTTGAATAATAATTTCACTTGAATCATTGGTATTTCGTTTTTTGATGATTATTAAAAGATGATTGGATTTGATTTCATTTGATTGCTATCTGATTCCATATGCTATTTTAGACTAGCTACAGAATCAGATGATTCTGTAGCTAAGTCTGTAGAATCAATTTTTTATTGTTTTACTATTGAAATGTCTTTCTAATTTGATGCTTGTGTTCTATTGCAGGTAAATCCGAATTTGCAATTGAGCTGTTGAGCAGTTAGGGGATGTTTCCAAGATTTCACTTGCATTTCATTTCCTAGTTTAGATGATTTTGAGGATATTTCCAGATTATGTAAAACAATTTGCTATTATTCACAAGGATGTTTTACCTTGTGAATAAACTTATATATACTTATGATTTTTGTAATAATGTTCATCCTCATTCGTGGGAGAACAAGGATATGGAATTCCGATACAAACTGGAGCAGAATTGATATTTTGTCATAGCTTTAGCTTCTCAATATATCAACATTTTGTTTCAAGTTTTGTATATCACTCTGCTTATGGTTTATGACTACTTTAGCTATCTAAATCAAATGCAAATGATATAATTTTATTACTGTTATCCATATCTTGTTTCTTTCTAATAGATAAAAGACATAGCAATTGTTAACTCAGTTTGTGAATGACAGTTTTATCTTCTTCATAAATTGAATTGTTATATATAAGTCCTTGCATAACAGGTTTCCCTTATTGCAGGAATTTATAATCATAAGATTGTTATGATTTTCTTTTATGTCTTGTTTTTCCTGTAAAACACTTCAAGAAGCAGCACAACTTATCGTTTTCGAGAAGCTTCTAGACTAACCGGTGCGAATTTCTTCCTCCGACCAGCTTAGAAGTCATCACACACAGGGCAGACTTGGAGCGTTTCCAGGTCAATTAGTTTGTTGTTTACTATTTCATTAAGTAGTTTAATTTAGATATAATCTCAATTAGATTTATATTAGATTGTTTAATTTCAATAAATATATTAGATTGTTTAATTTCAGTAATGTTTATTTCTTTTTCATAAAATATAAAAAATCAAAAAGAGATCTTTGGCTGTCTTAGGGCAGAATATACATGAGTTTTGCAGGTTTTAATCAAATCTGTAGATTGTTTATAGTGTACATTTGTGAATAAGTAATATAGCAGCTGATAATTAGATAGTTGATTTGAGTTATTATGATAGTAATTAGTAGTTTGTAGATAGAATAGTTAGAATAGTTTATATTTAGTATATTAGTTCCTTTTCTTTGTTTTATTAGCTTCTAGTTTCCTTTATTTTAGTTATTTTCTTGTATTTAGTTATAGTTTAGTTTGTTTTATTTACTTTAGTTAGATTACTTAGCTCAGATCAATTCTCTCTTTGGTTTTCATAGAATACCTTAGAGCAGCCAACAGAGCCGTTAAACTCATCAGGGTGGTCCATTCCAAACGGCTTGGGTTATTTAGACAACCCCAGACCGGTTCCATTCTCCCAGTTGACGGACGGTCAATTTCGCCCGTCAACAGGTCCTTCTTGAGTAGTGAAAATAGATCCAAGGAAATATTGGACTTGATACATTTAGATGTGTGTGGTCCAATGACCATTGTCTCCCTAAATGGATATTTGTACTATGTACTCTTCATAGATGATCACTCTCAGAAAAATTGGACTTATTTCCTGAAGTCCAAGAATGGAGTCCTTGCAATATTTCAAGAATTCAAAGCTCAGGTTGAGAACCTGACCGAAAGAAAGATCAAGGTACTAAGATCAGATAATGGAGGAGAATACACCTCCAAGGATTTCAACAAATTCTATATTGAAGCAGGGATCAAGAGGGAGTACACAGTTCCTTACAACCCTCAACAAAATGGGGTTGCGAAGAGGAAGAATAGAACCATCATTGAGGAAACTAAAGCAATGATACATGATCAGACACTACCTATGATTCTATAGGCAGAAGCATGCATGACAGTAGTATATGTTTAGAACAGGAGTCCTCACCATATTTTGAAGAACATAACTCTCAAAGATTCCTTCACCAGAGAGAAACCTGAGATTGGACACTTTAAGATATTTGGATGTCAAGTATACTTTCATGTACCCAAAGAGAAAAGGTCTAAGCTACACCCTTCAGAAAGAAAGGGTACATTTGTGGGATACATTGAATCTTCAAAGGCATATCAGATCTACATCCCTGGTCATAGACAGTTTGAGGTGAGCAGAGATGTTATCTTTGAAGAAGAGATAGCCTTTCAAATATCTAGAGAATCTCATATGGAGATTGACAACGAGACAATACCTTCTCCCCCTTCAGTAGTTCATAGGGAGAAAACCATTGTTCTAGCCAATCCAGTTCATCCAATTTCTCCAGTTGATGTCCCTAGAGACATTGCAGTACACCATNAGACCAAAGAGATTTTTGAGCTATTTTTCAGCCATGAGCCACATCATTGATACTGATCCTTCTTGTCATGGAGAAGCATTGGGATAGTAGGTATGGCAAGATGCCATAGTAGAAGAGTATCAGTCCATCTTGAAGAATGATGTGTGGGATATTGTTCTAAGACCGGAAGGGAATTCTATAGTAACTTCCAAGTGGATCTATAAAATCAAGCACGCAGTTGATGGAAGTTTTGAGAAATAAAAAGCGATATTTGTAGCCAAAGGTTTCTCATAGGTGGAGGGAATTGACTATGAGGAGAGATTTTCTCAAGTAGCTCGATACACCTCCATCCATACTATCATTGCACTAGATGCATCCATGGGTTGGAAACTACATCAGATCGATGTAAAGACAACATTTCTCAATGGTGAGATTGAGGAAGAAGTTTACATCGAGTAGCTAGAAGGATTTTTGATACACAACGAGAAATCTCATGTGTGCAGGTTGAAGAAATCCGTGTATGGACTAAAGAAGGCATCTCGTTCTTGGTATGAGAAGATGGATGGATTCTTGATGAGTTTGGGCTTCAACAAAAGTGTTTTTGATCCAAACCTATATTATCACATTGTTGGTGACGAGTGCCTGATCTTGGTTCTGTATGTGGATGAATTATTCCTCACATGTTCAGAAAGACTTATTGTTGAATGCAAGCAAGCATTGACTTCTGAATTTGAGATGAAGGACCTGGGTATGATGAACTACTTCTTGGGACTAGAAGTATGGCAGAGGACTGATGAGATTTTCCTAAGTCAAGGAAAATATACGATAGAGATATTGAAGAAGTTTGGTATGACACACTGGAAATCCATGCCTGCATCGATGGTGATGGATTTGAAGAAAATGAATGATTCTTCTACTTATTCAGGCGAGATTGATCCACATTTATACCAACATCTGATTGGATCATTGATGTATCTAGTTAACACCAGACCTGATATATGATATACAGTGAATGTACTTAGTCAGTTCATGAGTCAACCGATATAGACTCACTGAATATCAGTGAAGCATGTATTGAGATATCTACGAGGCACAGTTGGATATGGCTTGAGATATGCCTCTAGTGTAGACATGATTTTGTAGGGATATGTCGATGCAGATTGGGTAGGGAATGCAGTGGATTGGAAGATCACATCCGGTTGTTGTTTTTCCTTGGGGTCTACCATGGTTTCCTAGTGCAGTAGGAAATGAGCTCTATGGCCTTGAGTATCACATAAGCATAGTATATAGCATTAAGTGTGGTAGTCTGTGAAGCAGTGTGGGTTCACAAAATCCTGATAGATTTATTTGATCATGAGATGGAGCCTACCATTACTCATTGTGATAACCAAAGTTGTGTGAAGCTCTCTGAGAATATTGTGTTTCACGATAAATCAAAACACATTGAGATAAAATATCATTATATCAAAGACATGGTGCAGAGGAAATAAGTAAACGTGTAATACCTTCCTACACATGAGAAGATTGCAAATATATTCACCAAACCACTTGCCAAGACGAAGTTCGAGTACTTCTGTGAGAGACTTGGCCTATTGGAGAATTCCTCCCTAGCTAAGAGGGAGTGTTGATGATTGCATCTTCATGATACATCCTCCTGGACACATTCTCCTCTGATACTGAGCTGAGTTGACATGTGAGAGATCCCATGTGTTGGGTGTGCCCATGTGATGGGTTTGTCGTTCCTCTCTAGACTGAGATGAGACAATGTGTTCCCTTGTGTGGGTTGAGGATTCCCATGAGATGGGTGTGTCGTTCCTCTTTGGATTGAGATGAGACAATGTGTACCCCTGTGTGGGGTGAAGGTGGCCATGTGATGGTTGTGTGACCGACTCTGGAATGAGTTGTTATGACATGTGGTCTCCTTCCTTGTGGACTCAATTGAGTCAATCTTGAGATGGTACTCCATATGATTCTCTTGTGGACTCAGTTGAGATAGAGATCTGTTGAGTAGGACATCCCTATGGCTAAGCACAGGTGGACGTGTCCCTAGTGGCTGAGCACTAGTGGATGTGTGGATCCCTTGCTATATTTTCCGAGAGTAATATTTACCTGTAACCCTAATTGTGATGTAAAGGGTACAGGTCATCCCCACCATATGTGAAAGATAATTGATTTTTATTGTAATAATTAATTATTCTCTTAGTTATTGAGGTCATCCTTGTTGTTCCAATAGACACCACTTTTGGTCTATCTAGTCTAGTATAAATAAAGGTGATTTCCCCATTGAGGAAACACACAAGTCACTTGTCATTTGGAATCTTCAGTAAGTACACTTATAGGGATGAAGTGCGCACCTCTCTTGGGAACAATTTTCAAGGTTGTAGAGCACCCTCTTGTCTGCATTAGGGTTTCATGGTGGGAGGATCTTCTCTTTAGAATATAGCAAAGGATTGTTGGGTTTTNTAATATTTACCTGTAACCCTAATTGTGATGTAAAGGGTACAGGTCATCCCCACCATATGTGAACGATAATTGATGTTTATTGTAATAATTTATTATTCTCTTAGTTATTGAGGTCATCCTTGTTGTTCCAATAGACACCACTTTTGGTCTATCCAGTCTAGTATAAATAAAGGTGATTTCCCCATTGAGGAAACACACAAGTCACTTGTCATTTGGAATCTTCAGTAAGTACACTTATAGAGATGAAGTGCGCACCTCTCTTGGGAAAAATTTTCAAGGTTGTAGAGCACCCTCTTGTCTGCATTAGGGTTTCATGGTGGGAGGATCTTCTCTTTAGAATATAGCAAAGGATTGTTGGGTTTTTCTCCCTTGTTGAGAAGGGTTTTCCCAGGATATTTATTGTGTTCTTGTGCATGGTTATTCTTCTTGAGATATTGGTTATTACAACACTTGTGTATGGTATTTTTTTTTTTTTTTTATGGTTCAAGTACATGCTAAATGAAATAAAACTCATTATTGAGCGTAGCATAGTGAAAATTCAACACAGATGAGGACCAAATAGAGCAAGAGGCTTCCAAAGATGCAGTCATGGTAAACTCTACACTTGAAGAAACCATACCATAAGTTC
>JASDQU010438628.1:0-35511 GCA_032191745.1 Picea mariana
CCCATTTATTCACTTTCATCAAGAGTCCAAGTAGGATTTTCTGGAGGCTTAGCTAGTGTAGAAGTTCCCTTTTTGGGTGGCATGTTGGCCAAGTATCACTTTTGAACCTTGATTTTGAGGTGGTTCTGCTAAACAATATTTCTTTTGTTGTATCTCCCAGGTTTCGGCCCTTCTGGGTATGAAACTTTATTTTATGTAGTTCTTTGATATTTCTTCTCTGCAATGCCATAGGTCTGATCAAAATTGGATGTGCCAAGTGGAATTTACAGTAACTTCCCCACAACTTGTCGATTTTTGGCCTTTTCAGGAGATCTCACTTGTATAGTGTTCCCCGCACACAATAATTGATATAAAATTCTAAAACTCATACCCAAAATACTACAGAATGTCCAAAATTCAATGCAACCAGTCTCACTCAATTTGGATACTCTACGAAGAATTTATGATTGTTTTACCTAGAACACCTTCTTGATACTAGTCAAAAGGACTAGTCAGATACCCTATCTTACACAAGGTGTATCTACAAATGTAAGATGACCCAAAATATGAACGTCTTACCACAGATACCTTACTAATTTTTGTTAATGGCCTCCATATTGCAGGGTATGAAACGTTACAGAAAATTTTTTATAGCGAAACTTCCACAATGACTCAGTTCAGGATGATTCCAGAACTGTATCTTGTATACGTCGTATTTCCAAAATTATAAGGCCTCAGGAGATGAATTTTGAATCCAAAGTACCTTGATCCATTTAATAAATATCCTCCAAGCCATTCCTTCTGAAACATTGTATAAAACATTTTATAATGAAAATGCCAAGGTGTCTAAGATGTAGCAGCGAAACCCCAAGACCTTGAGCTTTGATACCATATGTTAAGAACCAAATATCAATATAGCATAGAAAAACCTCAGAAAAAGTACTCAACACCTTGAAAAAGAGACAATTTCAGATAANGAAAATGTCTCCTTGGTATATATAAGAGACTAGGAGGTATAATTACAACTAATGGCCTAAAGACGACATAAATAAAATAACATTACTAATATGATATTCCCCAATTAAGGGGTAATGAGCCAATATTAGGGCTTAACATTCTTCCACAGGGAACTCCCTTAGCATGCAACTTCCTTATTGCATGTTCATCACTCTCTGTGATGGCCTCAACCTTGAGTTAGTTTTATTTGTTTACCAAATATTCCATAAGGAATATAAACATGCATCCTTTTCATGCACCCAAATCATGTATCTATATGTATTTTGGTTTTGTTAACTTACATCCATGATGTACTTAACCATATGCATAATCAAAGTCTATGTGTAGTTTCCATGGGTATATTCAACATCCTACATACATCTCTACTTTAAAATTAGTCAACTCTTGATTGTTCAAAATCATTCTCATGTGAATCCCAAGGCATAATAATTTGTCTCTTATCCTAACAACAGACCATCCTTTCTCATTTACTCTTTCATTTATTTGTACTAGTATTTCCTAAGGGAATGGAATGCATCCTCCTTAAGCTATCATTCAAAATAGAACTTTCAGGACTCTTCAAAATGGAGTTAACCATGCATCCATGGTATTCACTTAATCTTGGTAGTGCAATTCTTTCCTTACATATCACTCATCGAGGCAACCATATTGTGCCTTTAGTATACATATATCCTTACATAATGCATATGCATCATTTACACATGGACCTATGAGACTTCAAGATCCTCCTCCAAGGATATTGCTGCCATCCTTATGACAAGCCTCATAGGAACACTCAACACTGAGTTTCCCTCTCAGTTGAGAGATTGTAGTCATTCACATGACATCCACATGGAAGTTGAATCAAACATAGTCATAACTATGTTCCCTTTCTATACGATAACAACTATAAAGAAAACACTCTTGCCTCAACCTCCATGGAACATTATCCATCTTATAAATACAATCTAGGGAACTACAACCATGCCCAAGGTAACAGAATCAACCGAACTAGCTTCCAACTATATATATATGGCTACCATCTACCTCTAGATGTCAATCTGACCAATTGGGCTTCTAGAAATTCCCTAACACTTCCTTTACCACATTCAGGATCAACATTTAGTCAACCATTTTATAACAATTAAATGTCTAATATCATTTGGACTATTCCCTCAAATCCTAAATGAAATTTTGAATTATGTTACTTACTAAGTATCCTAGTTCAGAAATCTAGAGTGTCTTTAGGTCAAGATCGGTCTTGAGCATTACACCTAGAATTATTCCTTCTATTCAGCAACAATCAAGGATGGAATCCACTCTCCTCCTCCCACAAGAAATCTGGCATATTAGTTTCCTATCCTCCAAGCAAGGGAGATTGCAGTGATTTCTCAATCAATCACTCTATATTTCTACAGCTTCGTTTATCATCTTGATTAGAAAAACCCTGTCCAACAATTCGTGTACCCATAAACAAAATTTGTTTCTCAGTACACTTTGAAACTTGAGAGCTATGCATGCTCTCCCTTTTTAGAGAATGGTCACCAGACTCATTCCTCTGATCATGAGGGGTTATACATATATACAAGGTTTAATCATTACTGCTACGAATCCTTTCCATCCGTTCACATTGTTATTTTAGTTTAAATATTAGTGTTCTTCATCATAATCCCACTCCTATAGGATCGACTATCATTCCCCAAATAAATTCTAGGCTTCCTTTGTCACAGACTTAGCATTATTCAATCTCGTAAGTTAAAATCCCAACTGTATTTTAAATCTGCATCCTTCTATGCAAGGAATTTATGCAGATGATTTATGTTTGGCAATAATATTCTCCACAGGATAATATTATCCTTGGTAACCAAATCTTATGACTGTAAAACAACATGTACAATCACACAGTGAATTCAAATTCTTCATTTTGGAACATTAGCAACATACAATGCAAATTTCAAAAATATCTATCAACAGTAAAGGATCTCACTCCTATATTCAGTAGAGGTTTACTAACCCTCTTAGGAATGCAGTAAGATAGGGTGTTACCCCTTAAAGTATTACAAAAATATTTTCATACAACTCATGCATGAGACCAAGTAGGCCAAGTGTTGTTTTTGTGCTCTGATACCAATTTGTAACACACCCATGGTGGAGCATCAAAATTTCGTTCCTCTTAAGAGAATAAAAACCCTCATTCAGGGTCTCTATTCCATTATGATCTTCCAGAACTCTCCAACCATGATATCCATGCTCCAAACCGATCTCAGAGCTAGCATATATCCTCTCCCGAGCTCCTCGGGTCCTTCTATCCATCTATACTTGCATATGACAATGGGATATGACCCGACACAAAAACAATAGGCACCAAAACAACTGTCACTTGAATCTTCCACAGTTTCAAATCTTCGAAGTTCACAATCTGACGCTGCATGTCCTCAAAGATATTGACAGCCCTGATTCACTTCGGGACTTAGGCATTCGGGAGTTTCGAACGCTCCAAAGTATTTTCTCCCTGAAGTACTCCATAACCATAGTTACATATTGAGCATCATGCATCCTTCATGATCAACGACTGTGATTGACTTTGGGACTTCCGTGTTCAAGAGTTTCAAACACTCTCAATCCTTTTTCCTCCGAAGTACTCCATACCTAGAGTTACATATAGAGTGCCATGCGTCCCTCTCTAATCTACTTCAAGACTTCAGTGTTTGGTAGTTTCGAACAATATCAAGCCTTTTTCCTCCAAAGTACTCCATACCCAAAGTTACAAATCGAGCACCATGTGTCCCTCATGATTGATGATTGTGATCTACTTCGAGACTTCCACATTCAGGAGTTTCGAACACTCTCAAGCCTTTTTCCTCTGAAGTACTCTGTACCTGGAGTTACAGATCGAGCACCATGTTCTTTCCTGATAAATGGTCAACATCCATCCTTTGCCCTGCTTCGGGCGACTTGCAGTCAACTCTCCTTCGCGTTCTTTCTTTCAGAGTACCCATCCTATGAAGTAATAAATCTCACGCCATGGGTCCTATTCCAATTAACGGTTCTAATGAAATTAGATGCTCAAGACTTCGGGAGTTCTCATACCTTTATTATTTAATTCCTCCAGAGTGAATTTCACCCAGAGTAAATCTCCAGCCCCCACGTGTTCTAACAACGAACGGTTAGGATAATTCCTTACCCTTGGAGCTTCGGACGACTTCTGGTCAACACTCTACTTCCTTTCCTCTGGAGTTCTCACTTCTAGACTCCACGATCTGCTGACATGTGCCTCTCTCAGATCAATGGTCGTGATTTACTTTAGCAGTTTGGGCTTCGAGAGTTCTTAACTCGTGAGATCCCACTTTCCTCCGAAGTGGAAGATCTGCTAACACTTGTCCTTAGCTGACATACAACTCATATGAAATATGGCTCTCTGACCTTTGGGATTTATTATTCAATGCACTCCTCTTTTCTCCCAGAGTCTGTCAACGTGAGCCTAACCACAGCCTGAATATGACGGTCCAAGGGTGTTTACGTGACCCCAGATATGTATGGCTCATAACTTCTATTCAAGGGTACCTTGGGTCCTAGTGTGTGCCACTCTGAGAGGGACACCTGGAAATGTCATCACTCGACACATGGCCCCCCACCTGATCTTGATGTAATTACACGCGTCCCCATGATCAAATGGTTGTGAGGGATCCCGAAGGATCCTTACATCCACGGTCCAAATTAACTTTAGGACTTTGGGACTTCAGAGGTTTTGGTGTTACCAACCCTATTTCCTCCTTAAGTGGTCAACGTTGGGCGGACTATATCGTAGTTCTGACGATCGGTATAGTTCCCAAGGAATCCTCAAATCTACGACCCAGATTAACTTCGAGACTTTGGGGAATTCACCTCTCGTATGAAGATTATGCTCAATTCATTGGACCCGCGAAGTCTGAAGGGATCTAAGGGTTAACACCCATGTTACTTCTCCAGATCTGACAATCATGAAGAAATTCAACTTCTCCCAAACTAATCTCATCCATTCGTCTTCTAAACGAAAGGATCTCTCTTTTTGGGGCTTAAATCTCACTATCCTTCTTGAGCTTTGTCATCTCCTTAAGTAATTAATTATTTTGCGGTATTTCTCCTGAACTTAACACTTAGAGAAAACTTTCACGCACCCCTTGCACTCATTTATCAACTCTAAAACTTAAGGGGGTTCTCGGTCTCTACTCGCCTCGCAGAGACTCTGTGCATACATGCACTACCTCTCTTGATCTTAACAGACTCCTTCCTTTAGAATGAATGGAAGTATCGACATGCACATGTGTGACTATGCCCAAGGCCAACAAATTCACATTTCTTTTATTTTAACTTGAGCCACCATAGGGCTTAGGAATTTACGTGTACAAGACATAGAGTTCCTTATTTTCTTAAATACACAATTAGGCAGAATTGAATGGATACAGTATAACCATTAATCAAACATGCACGTCCCTGCAACATTCAAAGGATATCCAACTTTAATTCAAAATTACTACTTAAATACACAGGATATGAGAATACTTATCTATTACAGGTTGTAGCCAACTAACTGACTGTGGGTGTTCATCCTTCCACCCAATTATAGTCTTGAAGGAATTCATTCTTAGTGCTCTGGCCACCCCCGTACCAAGCCGTGATATCACTAGGGAATTTATGCCAATTATCAATGATCCTTTCTTATTAACATCTTCTGCAATATTTATCAGGTGCTTCCTCAACATCAATCTCGTGGCCTTCAATGCATTCTCTATTGAAGTCCTCTTCACATTCTCTATTATTCTCTTTATATTCTCTTGTGTTCCTTGCATGCACATCCCTCTTATATTGTTTCCTCATGTCACAAGGAAACCTGTGTCAACCTAGGTCTATCATACCCTATGGTACTTCGGTCTGACCTTCTACAACTAGATCTTGGTTCCATTCATGGGGGTGGTTGAGGGTTCAACCACCGGTCCTTTTTCTTATTAACTATACTCTTATCATTTTCACATTAATTCCTCTAGTGATATCATGGCTAGTACTTTCAAGGCTTCACCCCCACAATCAGTTATTGGAAATTAAAAACTAATACATTTACACTGTTCCCATGCCATAGCATGGTAATCCTAATTAATGATTAATTACAAGTTGGGGGGGAGGGGGAAGAAGGGGTGTTATAGTAATTAAGTTCCATAATACTCTTAAGGGTTCGGTGACTCTCCAATATTCCTTTACACATTTTTAGATTTTGCAATGCTTCATCATATAACTGCTACATTCACAATATTCTTGTGTAGACCATTGAATTCTTAAATATCTTGTTATAAACTTTTATATTTTCAATGCACTCTTTCCAGTCTTCATGTTTCTCATTTCATTGTTTTTCAAAACATTTTTTGGTGGGACAACTATTACATTTCTATGTTTGCATTGCAATCTTTCGTGTCTTCAAATTTCCTTTTTAGAAGTTTTTTAAAATTTGTTTGTGAATGTACTACTATGTATAAACATTTCCCTAAAACATGTGATACTTTGACAAAAACTCTTATATAATAACTATTACATGGTATCCCTTAAATACTTTTCAAATTTGTTTGTGACTCTACTACTATGTATAGACATTGTCATAAGATGTGTGACACTTTGACATATACTTTGATAGAGTAACTATTACATGGTATCCATTAAAGTTAAGACAATTAAAAAAGAAAGATCAAAATTAATAACGATAAAATAAAATTGACACCCTTAAAATTTATAAAACCAAATTGATCCACTTAAAATTTATAAAGTAATTTCAAAATTGCTAATTGTAAGGCTTGCAACATCAATCCTGGGTTTGCACAATTCCACCACAGATCGAAACAAAGAAAATCGAGTAGGAAATATGCTCAATGTGAATGAGGAGACAAAATTATTCATATAGCGGAGATTTGGGGTTCCTTGGGAACATGACACGCCAAAGGGAAACTCCATCAAAGGTGCCTTGCAATACAAGTCAAACAATAAACGGTTTGATGAAGGGTTGAGGAAATGACTTGGGCACTCCACCAACAAAGAAAAATGAAGAAGGATTGGCGAGGAACACTTAGGAAAGTCAAATTGACTCACCTAAGGGGAACATGTACCCAAGACAATAATTCATTTAGATGGATCAGTGGGTGGGCCAGACCAAAAAATAAAGCATTCAGTGGGTCGGCTAGGAAAGCCACCCGAACACTCACACATGAGGAGTCGACCCAGCCTTGTGAAGGGAAAAGACTTGGTGAACCAACGGGTCGGCTCACCCATGGGAAAAGAGACACGAGTGATGGGCACCTATAATGGCAAGGCGGTGCACAAATAATAAGGAAACTTGAAGACAAGGAGAGAAAGAATAACTCTACGGTTATGAGGGATATGAAGAGGGAGATCTCCCTCAATGTGTGAATTCCCTCCACATGGGAGGAATTGTGATGCCTTGATGGGGATTCAATGGAAAATTTTGGGAGACATTTTTTGGGGATAATTTTGGATAAGTAGGGAATGCAGGTTTATTTGAGGAATTTGTGAGGAAAAACTTAATTCTTTGAAGTCTATGGAAATGAGGAGACAACAAGTATGAGGTGCATCACACGAGGTTGCATAGACAACTACAAAAGAGAGTCTTGGTGATGAACCTATGTATGATTTTGTTTTTGGGGTGAGACGAGTCATTTGACTTTGCCATGTTGTAAATTTAGCCAATAGTTCTCTTGTTCTAGTTCTTTCACAATAAAAAACAGTTACTCAGATGTTAGGCACAGTTCATATCGCTCACACTATATCTTTGTTTGTATTTCATTTGTTCTCTTGTTTCTCTCTTCGATTCAATTGTTCTTCGATGTATGCTAAAGAATGACTAAATGTTAAATATGTTAACGATTGTCTAAGTATACAAGAGTTTCACTAGAGTAGGAGTGTGAATCATGGGTAGCCTAGAATGAAGTATGGGTATTCTCTAGGTGAAGAGGCATAGTCTAGACGAAGTATCCTTGGTGTTTCCAAGAAGCCAAGAGAGAAACGTCATGGTGAAACATGCCCTCAATAGGTGTATGATTGTAAGAGAGACTAGGGAGATGCAATAGATGGTAGAAAAGTAGATTCAATGCATATTTTGTAGAAGGGTTTGGGAACTCCTTACCACTATCTCAACTATAGATGGTATCAGAGAAAAAATTGAAGATAGTTTGTTGTGAAGTAAGTTCGGTGGAAATGTTTGCAAACTTTGTGACCTATTCAGTAGAGTGAACTAGCTCATCTTAGACTTTGCATCAAAGTTAGGACATAGGTTTGATTGATGGTTCAGTGGATAGATTCATCTAGGCACACACCTTGTATAGACCAAGAGAAGATTTTTTGGTGAGACAAAGTAGTTTGACAGGGTCGGTGATCATAGAACTCATCATAGAACTTGTCGTAGACTCAATCACATAGATAGTTTGGGTACAGAATTGATTGGGTTGATGTGTGATGAAATTCAGTGCCAAACCTATTATGCACACCTTCAAAGACCAAGCACAAAGTTTGTTAGGTTAATCGAGCACTTGGGAAATGTAGTTGAATGAGGGATTTTCCACACAACTTGTCGCAAATCTAACCATATTAGTGATCATAGAAGAGAAATGTAGATGGTGATCACATAGGTGATTGTGAAGGGGAGAAGTTCTGGGTTGTAATAATCAAAGGCACTTGGGTGTGTTGGACGACCTAGGGTGACTTAGAGTATCTCTGCAATAGGTAGTTGGTTGTGCATTTTTCCATCATGATGTCTTTGCATCGTATATCACTGAGAACATTAGTTGAGTTGAGATTAGTTGTTGGATGAGTGGATTGACTATAATCATCAGACAAGGTGACTCTTTTTCAAGTTAGAATAGTTGGCTAGCAGCAATATGACTTGAAAGTCGGGTGGTGTATGCATGGTGCCTTGAAGTGGAAGAATTCAAGGTGTGGAGATGACAAGACAGTGGATATGATTTCAGTTGGCTTCATATGAAGTTTCATACTTAGATGGATTTTTCAAGTGGATGAATGGACTCAACCTTGTTTCATAGTGAAGGTCTTGCAGGCTTGTGGAGCTATGAACGATGGTTGAGGTGAGTTCATGCAAATATTCGATTTCTTGGGAAAGAGAAGGTCCAAGACAATAGACTTAGAACATGGTTGAAATGAAGGATGTCATTGATAAACTTATGGTTGGATTGAGTTCTTACATTTTCCAAGTGTTGCAATGAGTTATTTGAAGGGATGATGGATGAATTGGTGGTTCAGGGGCATTATTTTTCCTTGGTGAAAACCGTTATACTTGAGGGTGACTCAAGTAGTGTAGATTTGAAGAAGACTTGCAAAACTTTACGATGCCTTGGTTGAGAGAACGTGTATAGAGTTGAGGATGAATGACTTGGACAAGTCCTATGGTGGACTTAAGAAAATTTGGATGTAACCATGGAGGTGGGTTGAGGAATCTTGCAAACTATTTGACAAGGTGAAATGGACATGTCATTGTGGTGAGGTATGATGTGAAGTCTATACATGTCCAGTTTGAGAGGATGGATGAGGTTCCTTGGTGGTTAGTGACATAGCCATAATTTTTGAGGCATACAATAACTTGATTGTTGCAATGATAGTGCTAGAGTTTGGACACTTGCAAGAGGTGCAATGCAGTTTAATTCCAAGAGACATATGGATTCAGTTAGGAATTCGACCAATAATTGTTGGCAATCACCCTGAATGGGAAAAACCTAAATGAACTGAATTTGGTGATGTTCGGTTTACTTTTGTATGGGACATTGGATTAGATAGTTCTCATCTTGGTGACTCGCGGATTATTGTGTGATGACTCATAGATCCATATGACGTGGTTGGTTGGATCTCAAAAAAGTATTGGTGTGAGGGTGATTGAGGAATGGAATATTTTTGAGGTGACTCATTCTACTTGGAGCACTTTGGACAATTCATTGGGATGTCTAAGGAGTGTAGGCATGTTGGCCACACTCGTCACGTATGTTGAGTTATAGAGAGGTGACTTGACAAAGGGAGATGAGTTGAATACTTTCTTTCATTTGGAGGATTGTGCCGACATGAAGTCTATATGTGTAGTTCTTCGTGCATATTGGATAATTGTGCCATGAGGTTGGAGTCATGTTTCCATAGACGAATTTGTTTTAGAGTAACATCATAGTGCATCAAGGTGAGTGGGTTGGCCTTGTATCGTTCTGGGATTGATGTGTGGATGTAACGAATTGCATAAGGAAGTTAGAGTACGCATGCACAAGTAGGTTTGAAATGAAACACTTAGACATTATAAAGGATCGCCTTGATGAAGATCGAACAATGGAAGTAGTGGTGAGGGAGGGTTGGATACTTGACTTAGTATTTGGATTTGGATAGAGTGACAAAGATGCTGACACAAAGGGTTAAGTTCGACAATGGAGATACACATTTCAAGAACTAGATGCAATGGTTGGACTAGCTACGCAACCAATGTATAACTTAAGGCTAGCATTGTGGGGAGAAATGGAAAATTTGGTTGAAGTATTGGCATAGTAGCAAGTTCACAAAAGTGAAATAGTTAAACATTTTTTATTTTTACTTAAGGTTGTAGCACTAGTTGAGGAAGCAACAACAAGAACAACGAAATAGAGAGTGATCGTCGCAGCAAGACAATTGCAACATAGATATTACAAACAAAGTTGAAGAAGATATGTCTTTCCATTGTAGTATACAAGTTGGTCACACGGGACTTTGAGGAGGGGAGTGTGGATGGCTACATAGGTTCCAGATGATTTTTGTGCGAGTTGGAAACTTGGGGTTTCCACTTTGCAAGGAAACTTTGAGTTTCCACTCTAACAGAATTTCTCGTTTCTCATTGGTGCAAAACTTGGGGTTTCCAATAGACTTAGTTTCAATGGAGGCATGAGTTTGGGAAAAAAAATGGAGAACACATATTTTGTGGATGTTGTCGAGGAATAAAATGACTTGATATGGGGGAGGTTGTAAGATCTAGAGCGTTGAGCGGGAGAACACACTTCCACCACAAACTGAAACATAGGTAATCGGGAAAGCATGATGCTCTATGTGAATGACGAGACAAAAATATTCATATAAGGGGGATTTTGGGTTCATTAGGAGCACGATGTGCCATGGGGAAATGCCACCAAAGGTGCCTTGTGACACAAGTCAAATGATGGATGGTTTGATGAATAGTTGAGGGAATCACTTGGGTGCTCCACCAATGAAGAAAAATTGACTAAGGCATGAGGAGCACACTTAGGAAAGTCGACTCGACTCACCTAAGGCGTACTTTCATCCAAGACGATGATTCAGCTAGATGGATTGGTAGGTCAACCAAATGACATAAAAAATCATTTTTTGGGTAGGCTCAGCAAGTCGCTCGAACGTGCCCACATGAGGAGTCGACACAACCTTGTGAAGGGGCATGACTTGGTGAATCCATGAGTCATATCACGCATGGGAAAAGAAACGCGACATATGGGAACCTATAAAGGAAAGATGTGACATCCCCGACCATCAACCTCTTTCGGGTAACTCGACCGAAGCAAACTTAACTTTTCCTTTCCTACTCTGATACCAATTTTTGATGTCCCCGACCATCAAACATGTTGGGCAATGTCACATATGAAGATACATATATATAACATGCATTTATAATGAATTTAAAAAAAATAACATAGAATTACTGCCACCATACACACTCTTATGCAATTGAAAGTAACTCATACATGCAACAAAACACATGATAACGTTGCAGGAATCTCAAACATGCACAACATACATAGTTAAGAATAGAAATGATAATTATATTTTAACTGGAGAAAAACCGCCAACTGCGTGTAGAGATTCCATGAACCTCCCAACCTTAGACCACACTCCTCATCACTCTCAGCAATGGATCACCCCCAATATGGGACTAAACTCCACCGGGAAAGGGATTCCTAGGCTAGGCAAGGTTAATAGGAAAGTCACACAGTTTAACAGGAAGGATTCTCTCCCAAGATCCACTTATTCCCACTACTCACAAACTCTCATTCCCCACATACCTATCCCACCCCAAGAGTATACACCTTCAATGTCACACTGTCCATCGTCTGCTCTACCTCCCTTCCGAGGCTTCAGGAACAGGCTGAACTGGAATTATTAGAGCTCTGTAGAAGCTATGGGACTCCCTCAAAGAGAACTCACTTCCTCAGCACACTCTCTCACCTGGAGAGAGTTTCTCACAGGCCTGATAACATGCTTCTTAAATCCACAACAACCTCTCTCACATGGAGAGAGAGACTTTCTCACAGTACTGACAACCTGCCTCTTCAACCACGGGCTTGAAAACCCGCGTCTTCAAACCACAATAGAAAACTAGGGTAAGGAAAGGTATGAATCAGTAAATTTCAAAGGTTCAAAATGGCCACATGTTGAACAATGGAGAAATTGGATGGCTTTATGATTTCTCATTGCATGAGTGAGCGTGTGACGAGAGATGGGGAAGACTGGTCTAGCATAGCGAAGATGGTGAGAGCGTGAGAGCCAAAATTGTTTGTGTGTGAACCTCCCTGTGTGAGTGAGTTCATGAGAGACCCCCCAACAACAATAATTCCCCCCTTAAGACTACATGTTCCTGAGCTAAAACCTTTCACTCATGAAGCATGTTCCTTTCCCTTTGGAAGTCACCTGTCCCTCCTACGGATCTTAGGATAAAATCATATCCTTCTAAATTTTTTTTGGAATAATAAAAAATTATTATTCTCATGGACTTAATCCCTGAGGCTTAGCCCATCTTTCCAACCGCTCAGCCCTCTATCCCTTACCCAACCTAGTGGAGATTAGTCCCCCATTCTCTTTTATTGTGGTCGGTCTACACACAATGATGTTTTTATATTAATGATATGAATATTTACATGTACAAACATGCTCCTGGCCTTTAACACCTAGTCTCTTTGGCCTAATAACACATAAGCCTACCAGCTTATAATTTCTCGGCTCACCAACCTACAAAACATTTTTACAATTCATAATACAACTGGGGCTCATCCTAGGGGTATTAAAATCTCCTCCCCTTATTTTTGCATTGTCCTCAGTGCAACCTATTTACACAACATCAACAAGATTTTCAAAATCTTCAAAAAGATGTGGGTATTATGCCTACATAGAATCCTCATGCTCCCATGATACGTCCTCGGTATGGTACCAGGTCCACTGGACCTTTGCAAGCCCTATGGCTCGATTCTGGAGGCGTTTTCTCTTCCAATCCAATATGCACACCAGATGCAATTGCAAGATGCCTTCTTTCTCCACCTGAATCACATTCTAATCAATAACATGATTAGCATCAGGTATATATTTATTAAGCAATGAAACATGAAACACATTATGTATAGTCATGGATGCAGGCAATACAAGCATATATGCAACTGGTCCAATCATTTCTAGGATTTCAAATGGCCCACAAGATATGGCTGACAACTTGGAACAGTTTCCCAGCTTCAAGGAACTTTTGTTGGCTTTCACTTTCAAGAAAACATGATCACCCACTTTAAACTCCCTGTGGATTATGTTCTTATCAACACAAATTTTCTTCCTATCTTGGGCAACCTTCAAATTATGCTTAATCTTCAGCATTTTCTCTTCGATTTCCTTGAGGAACTCTAGCCCAATTATTGCTCTATCAGTTGGGTTGTCCCAGCTTACTAGGGTGTTGCAATTTATTCCATAAAGTGATTCAAATGGGATCATCTGCAGTGATGATTGATACCCATTGTTATAAGAAAATTCTACCAAGTGTAGGTAGTCTTCCCATTTAGATGGTTTGTCCATCACATACATCCTTAATATGTCCTCTATAACTTGGTTCACCCTTTCTGTTTGCCCATGAGACTCAAGATGATAGGTTGTGTTGAAGTTTATATTCGTTCTGAACCCTTTGAATAACCACGTATAGAAATTTGAGGTAATTTTTGGGTCTCTGTCAGACACAATTGTCTTGGGAATACCGTGCAATCATGCTACTTCCTTCATATAGATATCAACAACATTAGCTTCCTTGTGAGTAGTTTTCGATGGAATAAAATGGGTAGTTTTCATAAGCTTATCCACCACCACCATGATGGAATCATGTTGCTTATTTTTTCTGGGTAATCCTATGATGAAATCCATTGTCACCACTTCCCACTTCCACTCAGGAGTGGGTAATGGCTGTAGCAACCTAGTTGGGTTCCTATGCTCAACCTTGATCTTTTGACATTCTAAGCATTTAGCTATGTACTCTTCAAATTCCTTCTTCATACCTGGCCAAAAGCAATGGCTCTTGACTGATGCCACTATTTTCTAATATCCAGGGTGCCCAGCATAAGGAACATTATGCATTTCTTTCAAGATCATAATTCTCAATTCCTAGAAATTAGGTACATAAATTCTATTTTTGTACAGGAGTGTTCCATCAGCTTCCAATTTATAATCTTCCACTTTCAGTAGCATCTTACCTTATTGTAGCTTTGCCACCAATTCCATGTACTGCAAATATGCATTTGCAGCTTTTGAAATTATGCCTTTAATATCAATTTGATACATTCTAATGGTTGTAGCATGTAGTTCATGCACTCTTCTGTTGAGTGCATCAACCACTTTGTTCTCCTTTCCTTTGATATGCTTGATATCAAAGTCATACTCACAAAGGAATTCCAAACATCTACACTGCCTAGCATTCAAGGTTGGATGATCAAAGAAATACTTCAGACCATTATGGTATGTCCTCAGTTCAAACCTCTTTCCCATGAGTTAATAACTCCATTTCTTCAGGGCTTGTACAATGGCCGCCAACTCCAAATCATGAGTTGCATAGAGCATTTCATGCTCTTTGAATTTTATGGACTCATAACATATTACAAATACATTTTGGCTAAGGAATCCTCCCAGTCCTTCCTTACATGCATCTGTGCAAACCAAAAAATCCTCATTTGGATTTGAAATTTTTCAGAATTGGAGCATTGGTTAATAGCTGCTTCAATTCCTGGAAGCTCTTTTCACATTCTTTTGTCCAATGAAATTTCTTCCCCTTCCTTTGAAAGGAAGTGATGGGGTGAGATATTCTTGAGAAACTAGCAATGAACCTTCTTTAACAGCTAGCTAGACCCATGAAGGATCAGACTTCTGTCACATTCTTCAGCGTTGAACATTCTCTAATGGCTTCTACCTTCTCAGGATCCACGACTATCCCATCCTTTGAAATCATATGCCCCAAGTAATGGATGTGTTTTTGATAAAATGAGCACTTGATCAATTTGGCATACAGTTGGTGCTCTCTTAGCACCTGCAACACCATCTTCAGATGATGTTCATTCTCTTCCTCTAACATGGAATACACTAGGATGTCATCCAAAAATACTATAAAAAACTTGTCTAGATATTTTTTGAATACACCATTCGTCAGGCGCATGAAAACAACGGGTGCATTTGATAACCCAAATGGAACCACCATGAATTCATAATGCCCATACCTTGTTTTGAAGGAGGTCTTGCTAATGTCTTCATCCTTTATCCTTACTTGATGGTACCCTAACCTGAGATCTATTTTTGAAAATATCTTGGCATCCTTCAACTAATCAAAGAGATCATCGATCCTTGGCAAAGGATACTTGTTCTTTATAGTAACTTTATTCAACTGTCTGAAATCGATGCACAATCTCAATGTCCCATATTTCTTCTTCACGAACAAGATTGGGGCATCCCAAGCTGACACACTTGGGCATATATACCCCTTCTTTAGAAGTTCTTCAAGTTGCATTTACAACTCCTTCATCTCTAGTGTACTCATTCTGTAAGGAGTTTTTGACACTGGAGTCTCTCCAAGCATTAGGTTTATAGAGAAATCAATATCTCTCTTTGGGGGTAGTCCTGGTACCTCCTTGAATACATCTTCAAAATCTTCCAGGAATGCATGATACTCAAGATTTTGTACTTTATCCTTAGATTCTTCCTCCATACGGGCTGCAAATATTTGACATCCCTTCCTGTAGCACTTCTTCGGATGAATTGCTGACATTTCTCTGGTAGAAACTACTTTGGGAATTCCTTCCACTTCTCTCTTATATCCTTTCTCATCCAAGCAAGTGAATGCCTTGTTATGGCAGTCTAAAATGGCATGGTGTTGGTCCAACCAGTCCATACCAATTTGTAACACTCCCACAACCTTAATCCCACTGGCCAGGCAAAACGCTACTGTGTGGAACAACATCATTCCCATACTTAATTAATAACATGCATTTAAATCAAATTAAACACCTTTAACTCAGAGTAAGCACAAGATTACTGCTAACATAAATAATACCTGGCATTAACAATAATTCATATGCACAAAAAATACATGTTACATATAAGCATCATAGACATGCATATACTTATAAATTAAGTACATAATTAACACTTATCTTTTATTAATGGCGTAATTCCACCAACCACATGTAGGTCTTCCACAAACCTCCCAGCCTGAAACCACACTGCTCATCACCCTCAGCAGTGGGTCACCCCCGAGCTGGGAATAAGATCCACCCAAGGCAAGGAATCCTAGTCTAGGCTGAGGTCACAGGGAAAACTACACCGAATAACTGGAAAGATTCTTCCCAGGATGCCTTCTTACACCCACTACTAACAAACTCTCATTCCCCACATGCCTATTCCGCCCAGGAGTATAAACATTCACAAGCAAAGTCCATTAGTGCTCCACCTCCCTCTCTGGGCCTCGACAACAGGTCGGATCAAGAATTCTCAGAGCTCTGAAGCTGGTGCTGGACTCTCTCTGGGAGAAAACCACTTCCCAGCAGACTCTCTCTCCTGGAGGGAGTTGCTCACAGGCCTGACAACCTACTTCTTCTACAACAGGACTGACAACCCGCTGCTTCTACCATGAGTGTGACAACTCGCTTCTTCAACACACCCTTTGACTCAATTCCAACTGGGTGAGGAAAACCACAACAACATCAAGCACTTAGTTGACACCAGGATGACAACCACAACAAAAAATGAGCATAGTCCCACAAATGGCAACGAATAGATGCTAAAACACAACACGCTCAGGTGATTATCCAGGTGTCAGGTTCTACAGAAGACACAATTTGGCTCACGGTTTACCGGTTATAGGATGTGTGATAGGAAATTATGCAAAGGTCAAGGATGGAGACCAAACACAGAGACCAGACAGGAATACACTGGAGAATCATACAGGTCTCATGGTTTTAGTTTTCATTGTTGTCTGTGATATGCCTAGCTCAGATGCAGAGGTCACACAGTTTAGACAATGAACGAAAGAATGGAGAGCCAACCCCCATCATGGCTCAACTCAATAGTTTTAACTGCATGCACTTGGGTTGACACTTGTCACCCATGAAGCTCATTCCTTCCCATTTGGAAGTCACTCGTCCTTCCAAAGAACTTAGGATAAAACATCACATTTCACATGGCTTTTGGAATAATATTAAAATATTATTCTTAAGGACTTAAGCCCCTAGGCTTAGCCCCTCTTTCCAACCTTCCAGCCCCCCAATGCCTTACCCACTCTGTGGAAGCTTAGTCCCCCATCACTCATTCATCGTGGTCGGTCTGTACGCAGCGGTGTTTATATTTATATTAATGTTTTGCATGATTAAATATACAAAAGCAGGCTCTCGGCCTTAACACTTAGGCTCTCCAGCCTAATAACACATAAGCCCACCAACTTATATAAACTTGGCTCACCAGCCTATAAAACATAATTACAATTCATAATGCAATATTTACACTTCACAGACATGATTTACAATAGAGCTCGGCCTTGGGGACATTACAATCCCCTCCCCTTATTTTTGCACTGTCCTCAGTGCAACTTTACACTGCATCTGCAAGCTTTTCAAAATTTTAAAAAAGATGTGGGTACTTTGCCCACATAACATCTTCATGCTCCCATGTCACATCCTCAGGACCATACCAGGTCCACTAGACCTTTACAAGCCCTATAGCTCGATTACGGAGTTGTTTGTTTTTCCTGTCCAATATGTGCACAGGATGCACTTGCAGGACACCTTCTTGTTCCACCTGAATCACATTCCAATCAATAACATGATTAGCATCTGGAATATATTTCTTAAGAAATGAAACATGAAACACATTATGTACAGTCATAGATGCAGGTAATGCAAGCATATATGCAACTGGCCCAATCCTTTCCAGGATTTCAAATGGCCCACAAAATCTGGCTTCCAACTTGGCGCAACTTCATAGCTTCAGGGAACTCCTATTAGCTTTCACTTTTAGGAAAATATGATCACCCACTTTGAACTATCTGTGGGTTATGTTCTTATCAGTATAAATTTTATGCCTGTCCTGGGAAGCTTTCAAATTTTGCTTAATTTTTATCATTTGGTCCTCCATCTCCTTGAGCAACTCTGGCCCAACTACTGCTCTATCAGCTAGATTATCCCATCTTACTGGAGTATTTCACTTTCTTCCATAAAGTTCTTCAAATGGGCTCATATTCAACGATGCATGATACCCATTGTTGTAGGTGAATTCTACCAAGTCCAAGTAGTCTTCCCATCTTGATGGTTTGGCCATCACATACATTCTCAGTATGTCTTCTATTACTATGTTCACCCTCTCTGTCTATCCATCAAAATCGGGATGATAAGTTGTACTAAAGTTTAGATTCATTCTAAATCCTTTGAACAATCCTTTCCAAAAATTTGAAGTGAATTTCGGGTCTCTGTCAGACACAATCGATTTAGGAATTTCGTGCAATTGTGCCACTTCCTTCATGAAAATATCAACAACCTATGTTGCCTTGTGAGTAGTTTTCAGTGGAATAAAATGGGCATCTTTTGTAATCTTGTCCACCACCACCATGATTGAATCATGCAGCTTGGATGTTCTAGGCAATCCTGTCATAAAATCCATTGTCACCACTTCGCACTTCCACTTAGGAATGGGTAAAGGTTGCAGCAACCCTACTGGTTACCTATTCTCAGCTTTAACTTTCTGGAACTCCATACATCTGGCGATGTATTCAGCGATCTTTCTCTTCATACCTGGCCAAAAGTAATGGCTCTTGATTGCTTCTACTGTTTTCTGATATCCAAGGTTCCCTACATAAGGCACATTATGCATCTCCTGCAAAATCATTTGTTTCAAGCACTGGGCATTGGGTACAAAAATTTTGTTCTTGTACAACAGTATTCCATCTATTTCCAATTTATAAACTTCCATCTTCTGTGGCATCTTACCCTGTTGTAGCTTGGCTACCAATTCTCTGTACTATAGATCTACATTTGCAGCCTCCAGAATTATGTTTTTAATATCAGTTCAATACATGCTAATGGTTGTAGCATGTAATTCATGCACTCTCTTGTTGAGTGCATCAACCACTTTATTCTCCTTTCCTTTGATTTTCTTGATCTCAAAGTCATACTCACAAAGAAATTCCAGCCACCTACTTTGTATAGCGTTTAAGGTTGGCTGATCAAACAAATATTTCAAACTGTTGTGGTTTGTTCTCAATTCAAATCTCCTTCCCATGAGGTAATGTCTCCATTTCCTCAGAGCGTGAATGATTGTTGCCAACTCCAAATCGTGAGTGGCACAATTCTTTTCGTGCTCTTTCATCTTCCTGGACTCATAACAGATTACAAATCCATTCTGACTGAGAACTCCTCCCAACCCTTCTTTACATGAATTTGTGCACACCACGAAATCCACATTTGTATCTGTAATTCTCAAGATTGGAGCATTGGTTAACAGTTGCTTCAATCACTGGAAACTTTTCTCACACTCTTTAGTCCACTTAAACTTTTCCTCCTTCCTTTGCAAGGAAGTAATAGGGTGAGCTATCTTTGAGAACCCTGCGATAAACCTTCTGTAATATCCCGCTAGACACATAAAGGATCTAACTTCTGCCACATTCCTTGGGACTGACCATTCTCTAATGGCCTCAACCTTCTCAGGATCCACGATGATCCCTTCTTCTGAAATAATGTGCCCTAAGTAATGGATCTGCCTTTGAAAAAACAAGCATTTTCTCAACTTGGCATACAACTAGTGTGCTCTCAACACTTGCATCACCATCCTCAGGTGTTGTTCATGCTCTTCCTCTGACTTGGAATACACCAAAATTTCATCTAGGAAGACTATGACAAACTTTTCTAGATAGTCCCTGAATACACCATTCATCAAGCACATAAAAACAACAAGTGCACTCGACAGACCAAACGGTACCACTATGAACTCGTAATGACCATACCTTGTTCTAAAGGTGGTCTTGTTGTTGTATTCATCCTTTATTCTTACCTGGTGATATCTCGATCTGAGATCTATCTTCGAAAATATTTTTGCACCTTTCAACTGATCGAAAAGATCATCGATCCTCAGTAGAGGATACTTGTTCTTGACAGTTACTTTGTTCAACTATCTGAAATCAATACATAGCCTCAATGTCCCATCCTTCTTCTTCATGAAGAGGACTGGAGCACCCCAAGGTGACACGCTTGGGTGAATGTACCCCTTCTTTAGAAGCTCTTAAAGCTGCAATTGCAACTCTTTCAGTTCTGGTGTACTCATTCTATAAATAGCTTTCAACACTGGAGTTGCTCCAGGCATCAAATTTATAGAGAAATCGATATCTCTCTTTGGAGGTAGTCTAGGTACCTCCTAAAATACGTCTTCAAACTCTGTTAGTACCTCATGATCCTCAATACTTGACACCTTATCCTTAGGCGTTTCCCCCACATGGGCTGCAAATAATTGACAACCTTTTCTGTAGCACTTCTTCAGCTGCATTCTTGATATTTCTCTAACAATAACAACTCTAGGAATTCCTTGGACTGTTTTTTGATTCCCCTCCTCATCCAGGCATGTAAATTCCTTGTTACAATAGTCCAGGAGGGCATGGTGCTAGTCCAACCAGTACATCCAAATTAAATAGTCATAAGAGCCTAACGGTAGAATATTCAATTCAGACTTCGTTCTCAATCCCTTCATGTTCACTGGACAGGACTTAACCAACTCAGTGACTTTACTCTTTGTTCCTATAGCCAACTGCACTAACCAAGACTTTCATGTTTGCTTCTTGATAAATGAAAACTTTCCACCACTCTAGGGTCTATATAACTATGGCTAGCCCTTGAATCAATTAAAATAATAAATGGTTGGTTGTTAATCATACCTTCCACTTCAATCATGTGCACCTGAAATTCATCTTGCTTGTTGTCTAGGGCCGCATAGATCCTTGGCATTCTACTACCCATGTCCTCCACTGTTTGATCTTGTTGAACATTATGGACAGCTCTTGCTATGCCATTTTTATGGGGACAATCTCTATACATGTGGTTCTCTTTACAGCCCCAACACTGAATGGGCATCTGTCTCAGCCTTTGTAATCCCACTTCATCCATTCTCAGCTCTCTAAACGATGGATGTCCTTGAGGACTATTTCTGAAAAAGGGAGGTTTATTTCCCTTCTTCCTCTCTTCTTTCTTAAACTTCTTCTGGTCATCCCAGGCCTTCCGAAAGGTAGGCTTTTCTCTTTGTTTTTCATATAAGCATTTCTCTCTTCTTATTGTTTCTTCCATAGTCTTAGGATCATCATACTGAATCTTGTCAGCAATGGGAGGTGGCAGTCCACTCAGATACCTCTGAATCTTGACAGCCTCATCTTTGATGAATGGAACATACTTCAGTAATTCCAAAAACCTTCGTTCATATTCATCAATGGTCATGCTACCCATCTTGAGTTCTTCGAACTCAAGATGGNCAGCAATGGGAGGTGGCAGTCCACTCAGATACCTCTGAATCTTGACAGCCTCATCTTTGATGAATGGAACATACTTCAGTAATTCCAAAAACCTTCGTTCATATTCATCAATGGTCATGCTACCCATCTTGAGTTCGAAGAACTCCTTCATCTCTCTGTCATAGTATCTTTTAGTCAGGTATTTCCCCTCAAAATACCTCTTGAATTCCTTCCATGTGATATATTTTTCTCTAATGTGTTGCACCTACACAAGTTGATCCCACCACATGGATGCTTTTCCTTTTAGTTGATACATCATAATTCTCCCTTCTGCATGAGAGAAATAATTCTGCAATTGGAAATATTTCCTCATGCCAAGAAACCATGTTTCGACATCTTCCTCCTTCTTATGTTCTCCATCAAACGTAGGACGGTTAATTTTATTCATCTCCCCTTTCAATTCATCCACTTCAGATCTTCGGTGTTTTCTGGTAGGGGATGGGCTCAAACTACTGTGTGCTTCCTTATCAGGATGCTTTGGGGAGCGACAACGATGTCTGCTACCACTCCTCTATCTTATTTTTCTCCCAGGTGTCCTGTGACTCCCTGTTTTGCTTGTGTCACTCTCCTTTTTCAATTTCTTTTCTATTCTTTCCAGGCTCTTCAACATCCTTAAGTTGAATTCACCGTGCTGATCCCTGACCCTCATGAGCTTTCGACTATCGACTCAGTGAGCCTGGGCATCTTTCTAAAATATTTCAATGATTCTCATCACATGCCCTTCCTTATCCAATTCTCTTTCGTGCCCATTGGAGTTCGATCCTTCGACTCCTAGGTTGACATCCCTACCTTCTCTTTCGTTCTCTGAATTGGAGGAAATCAACACCTCTTACATTTCTATACCTGACGTTGATTTGGGGTTGTCCTGACACTCATTGAACTCTGCACACACACACAATGTGCAATCCACCAAAGTTTCTCAAGCCTTAAACCCTTAATAAAACTACAACATTCATAAACCAACGGGAATAAGAAAACGCTTCGAATTCACAAATTTTTCGAGTTCTGCTCAGCTCTGTAATTTTCGTGTGATAGCTCCCTCTTTCTCCCTACCCTCGTAACCAAAGGTTGTGACCAAATTCTAGACTACTAGGTGTTACTCGAGCTTTCGACCTTCGAAGATTTTAAGGCACACACATCTATCTCCCAGATTTTCGATTTACCGAATTCACACAAATCAGGTGGATCGACGGTCCACATTTACCCAACATCTAACGGTTAAAATCCACTACGGTTCTTCCATCTTCCAAGATTTTGGGACTTCAGGACTTCGGGTTTCAGGGTTTTGGTTCTCGAGGCTCTCATACTCACTTCCCTCTCCAACCCCCAACTTCCAAAAATTTGATTTCCTTTTCCTCCGACCCACAACACAGTTGTCGCCCACCAATGTAGTGACACATGGTGTCCTTAAGAAGGTCCACCTGTCAACCATGTGTCCCCCACCTAACGGATGTGCTACGTGTTTGTACGAGCCCTCGATGCTCGACACTTCACGACTTCACAGTCGAAAAGGAATTCTTTCAACCCCTGAACCCCTGATACGCGATACCCCGCAAAGGGTCTGATCCAACTGTTCTCTCGTGGCTTGGATCCAACAATCTAGATCTCCTTCCTTGCTCCTTGCAACTCAGAACTTCGCGAAACCAAGAATTTGGTTTGCCCTCCAAACTCATGAACCCCGAATTCGTGAAATGATCCAACGACGTGGGTTGAAACAATATCAACGGTTCACATTGATTCTTGATATTAGGGTGGTGAGTTCATCCAACTCCTAACCACCTTACAGCTCCATTGGATCCTACGGTCCTTGCAATTTCGCGAGATCTACATGGAGAATTTGAACCGCCTGATTCACTCCTCAACGACTTATGCCCAATGACTGAGTCTTCTCCCTCTTGAACTAAATTTCTATGCGACGGTTTCAATCTCCATCTCCCTTTCAACACTTCAAAGGTGTTATCCCTCCTGAGCTTTGTAACATGGTCAAGTAGTCTGTTGACACTCAGAAACATTCTCAGGTCTGAAATTAGTCCTCCAGACACGATTTCTTCTCAAAATCTTGGTCCAAAGACCGCTTATCTGGCCCATCCAGGCTCAGTGTTGAAGCTAGGCTCTGATACCATACTATAACCATCCCCCAACCTTAATCCCACTAGCCAGGAAAATTGCTACTGTGCAGAACAACATCATTCTCATATTTAATTAATAACATGCATTTAAATCAAATTAAAAACCTTTAACTCAGAGTAAGCACAAGATTACTGCTAACATAAATAATCCCTGGAATTAACAATAATTCATATGCACACAGAATACATGTTACATATAACCATCACAGACATGCATATACTTATAAATTAAGTACAAAATTAACACTTATCTTTTATTACTAGCGTAATTCCATCAACCACATGCAGGCCTTCCACGAACCTCCCAGCCTTAGACCACGCTCTTCATCACTCTCAACAGTGGGTCACCCCCGAGCTGGGACTAAGCTCCACCCAAGGCAAGGAATCCTAGTCTAGGCTGAGGTTACAGGGAAAACTGCATCAAATAACCGAAAGGATTCTTCCCAGGATGCCTTCTTACGCCCACTACTAATAGACTCTCATTCCCCACATGCATGTTCCCTCCAAGAGTATACACCTTCACAAGCACAATCCATCAGTATTTCACCTCCCTCTCTAGGCCTTGGTAACAGGCCAGATCAGGAATTCTCAGAGCTCTGAAGTTGGTGTTGGACTCTCTTTGGGAGAAAACCACTTCCTAGTAGACTCTCTCTCCTGGAGGGAGTTGCTCACAGGCCTGACAACCTACTTCTTCTACCACGGGCCTAACAACCCACTGCTTCTACCACGAGCCTTACAACCCACTTCTTCAGCACACCCTTCGACTCAATTCCAACCAGGTGAGGGAAACTGCAACAACATCAAGCAATCAATTGACACCAGGATGATGACCACAATAGAAAATGGGCATAGTCCCGCAAATGGCAATGACCAGATGCTAAAACACAGCACACTCAGGAAATTATCTAGCTGTCGGGTTCTACATAAGACACAATTTAGATCACGGTTTATCGGTTACAGGATGCATGACAAGAAATTATGTAGAGGTCTAGGATGGAGGCCAAACGCAGAGACCAGACGGGAATACGCCGGACAATCACAGAGGTCTCATGATTTCAATTTTCAATGTTGTGTGTGATATGCCTAGCTCAGACGGAGAGGTCACACAGTTTAGACAACGAACAACAGAATGGAGAACCAACCCCCATCATGGATCAACTCAATAGTTTTAACTACATGCGCTTGGGTTGACACTTGTCACCCTTGAAGCTCATTCCTTCCCATTTGGAAGTCACTCTTCCTTCCAAAGAACTTAGGATAAAACATCACATTTCACATGGCTTTTGGAACAATATTAAAATATTATTCCCAAGGACTTAAGCCCCTAGGCTTGGCCCCACTTTCCAACCTTCTAGCCCCCAATCCCTTGCCCACTCTGTGGAAGCTTAGTCCCCCATAACTCATTCATAGTGGTCGGTCTGAACACAGTGATGTTTATATTTTTATTAATGTTTTGCATGATTACATATACAAAACCAGACTCCCGACCTTAACACTTAGGCTCTTTGGCCTAATAACACATAAACCCACCAGCTTATATAAACTTGGCTCACCAGCCTATAAAACATAATTACAATTCATAATGCAAGATTTACACTTCATAGAAATGATTTACAATAGAGCTCGGCCTTGGGGACATTACAATCCCCTCCCCTTATTTTTGCAATGTCCTCAGTGCAACTTTACACTGCATCTGTAAGCTTTTCCAAATTTTCAAAAAGATGTGGGTACTTTGCCCGCATAACATCTTCATTCTCCCATGTCACGTCCTCAGGACCGTACTAGGTCCACTGGACCTTTACAAGCCCTATAGATCGATTCTGAAGTTGTTTGTTTTTCCTATCCAATATGTGCACAGGATACACTTGCAAGACACCTTCTTATTCCACCTAAATCACATTCCAATCAATAACATGATTAGCATCTGGTATATATTTCTTAAGCAACGAAACATGAAACACATTATGTATAGCCATAGATGCAGGTAATGCAAGCATATATGCAATTGGCCCAATCCTTTCCAGGATTTCAAATGGCCCACGAAATATGGATTCCAACTTGGCACAACTTCCCATCTTTAGGGAACTCCTATTAGCTTTCACTTCCAGGAAAACATGATCACCCACTTTGAACTCTTTGTGGGTTCTGTTCTTATCAACATAACTTTTCTGCCTGCCCTGGGAAACTTTTAAATTCTGCTTAATTTTTATCATTTGGTCCTCCATCTCCTTAAGCAACTCTGGCCCAACTATTGGTCTATTAGCTGGATTATCCCAGCTCACTGGAGTATTTCACTTTCTTCCATAAAGTGCTTCAAATGGGCTCATCTTCAATGATTCATGATACCCATTGTTGTAGGCAAATTCTAACAAGTGCAAGTAGTCTTCCCATCTTGATGGTTTTTCCATCACATAAATTCTCAGTATGTCTTCTATTACTCTGTTCATCCTCTCTATCTGTCGATCAGACTCAGGATGATAAGTTGTACTAAAGTTTAGATTTGTTTCGAATACTTTGAACAATCCTTTCCAGAAATTTGAGGTGAATTCCGGGTCTCTGTCAGAGACAATCATTCTAGGAATTCCGTGCAATCGTGCCACTTCCTTCACGAAAATATCAGCAACCTCTGCTGCCTTGTGAGTAGTTTTCAGTGGAATAAAATGGGCCTCTTTTGTAAGCTTGTCCTCCACCACCATGATCGAATCATGAAACTTGGTTGTTTTGGGCAATCCTGTAATAAAATCCATTGTCACCACTTCTCACTTCCACTCAAGAATGGGTAAAGGTTGCAGCAACCCTCCTAGGTGCCTATGCTCAGCTTTAACTCTCTAGCACTCCATACATCTGGCGATGTATTCAGCGATCTCTCTCTTCATACCCGGCCAAAAGTAATGGCTCTTGATCGTTGCTACTGTTTTCTGATATTCAGGGTACCCTACATAAGGCACATTATGCATCTCCTGCAAAATCATTTGTTTCAAGCACTGGACATTGGGTACAAAAATTACGTTCTTGTACAACAGTATTCCATTTGTTTCCAATTTATAAACTTCTATCTTATGTGGCATATTACCCTGCTGTAGCTTGGCTACCAATTCTCTGTACTACAGATCTACATTTGCAGCCTCCAGAATTATGATTTTAATATCAGTTCGATACATGCTAATGGTTGCGGCATGTAATTCATGCATCCTCCTGTTGAGTGCATCAACCACTTTATTCTCCTTTCCTTTGATATGCTTGATCTCAAAGTCGTACTCACACAGAAATTCTAGCCACCTACTTTATATAGCGTTTAAGCTTGGCTGATCAAACAAATATTTTAGACCGTTGTGGTCTGTTCTCAATTCAAATCTCCTTCCCATGAGGTAATGTCTCCATTTCCTTAGAGCGTGAATGATTGTTGCCAACTCCAAATCGTGAGTGCCATAATTCTTTTCGTCCTCTTTCATCTTCCTGGACTCAACATATTACAAATCCATTCTGACTGAGAACTCCTCCCAACCCTTCTTTACACGCATCTGTGCACACCACAAAATCCACATTTGGATCTGCAATTCTCAAGACTGGAGCGCTAGTTAACAATTGTTTCAATCGTTGGAAACTTTTCTCACACTCTTTAGTCCATTGAAATGTTTCCTCCTTCCTTTGCAAGGAAGTGATAGGGTGAGCTATCTTTGAGAACCCTGCGATAAACCTTCTATAATAGCCCGCTAGACCCATAAAGGATCTAACTTCCTCCACATTCCTTGGCACTGACCATTCTCTGATGGCCTCAACCTTCTCAGGATCCATGGCGATCCCTTATTCTAAAATAATGTGCCCCAATTAATGGATCTTCCTTTGATAAAATGAGCATTTTCTCAACTTGGCATACAACTGGTGTTCTCTCAACACTTGTAGCACCATACTCAGTTGTTTTTCATGCTCTTCATCTTACTTCGAATACACCAAAATGTCATCCAGGAAGACTATGACAAACTTGTCTAGATAGTCCCCGAATACACCATTCATCAAGCACATAAAAATAGCAGGTGCATTCGACAGCCCAAATGGTACCACTGTGAACTCATAATGACCATACCTTATTCTAAAGGTGGTCTTGTTGATGTCTCCATCCTTTATTCTTACCTGGTGATATCCCGTTCTGAGATCTATCTTCGAAAATATTTTCATACCTTTCAACTGATCGAAAAGATCGTCGATCCTTGGCAGAGGATACTTGTTCTTGACAGTTTGTTCAACTGTCTGAAATCAATACACAGCCTCAATGTATCATCCTTCTTCTTCACGAACAGGACCAGGGCACCCCAAGGTGACACACTTGAGTGAATGTACCCCTTCTTTAGAAGCTCTTCAAGATTCAATTGCAACTCTTTCAACTCTAGCATACTCATTCTATATGGAGCTTTCGACACTAGAGCTGCTCCAGGCATCAAATTTATAGAGAAATTGATATCTCTCTTCGGAGGTAGTCTGGGTACCTCCTGAAATACGTCTTCAAACTCTGTTAGTACCTCATGATCCTCAATACTTGAAGCCTTATCCTTATGCGTTTCCCCCACATGGGCTACAAATAATTGACAGCCTTTTCTGTAGCACTTCTTCAGCTGCATTGCTGAGATTTCTCTAATAGTAACAACTCTAGGAATTCCTTGGACTAATTTCTGATTCCCCTTTTCATCCAGGCATGTAAATTCCCTGTTATGGCAGTCCAGGAGGGCATGGTGCTATTCCAACTAGTCCATCCCAATTAAACAGTCATAAGAGCCTAACAACAAAATATTCAATTCCGCCTTCATTCTCAATCCCTTCATGTCCACCGAATAGGACTTAACCAACTCAATGACTTTCCTCTTGGTTCCTGTAGCCAACTGCACTAACCAAGACTTTTCATGTTTGCTTCTTGATAAATGCAAACTTTCCACCACTCTAGGGTTTATATAACTATGGCTAGCCCCTGAATCAATTAAAATAATAAATGGTTGGTTGTTAATCATACCTTCCACTTCAATCATGTGCACCTGAAATTTAGCTTGCTTGTTGTCCAGGGCCACATAGATCCTTGGTATTCTACTGCCCATGTCCTCCACTATTTCAGCTTGTTGAACATTATGGAAAACTCTTGCTTTGCCATTTTTATGGGGACAATCTCTGTACTGGTGGTTCTCTTTACAGCCCCAACACTAAATGGGCCTCTCTCTCAGCCTTTGTTCTCCCATTTCAGCCATTCTCGGCTCTCTAAATGATGGATGTCCTTGAGGACTATTTCTGAAAAATGGAGGTTTGTTTCCCTTCTACCTCTATTCTTTCTTAAACTTCTTCTGGTCATCCCAAGCCTTCCGAAAGGTAGGCTTTTCTCTTTGTTGTTCATATAATCATTTCGCTCTTCTTATTTTTTATTCCATAGTCTTAGGATCATCATACCGAATCTTGTCAACAATGGGAGGTGGCAGTCCACTCAGATACCTCTGAATCTTGACAGCCTCATCCTTGATGAATGGAACATGATTTAGTAATTCCAAAAACCTTCATTCATATTCATCAATGGTCATGCTGCCCAGCTTGAGCTCAAAAAACTCCTTCATCTTTATGTCATAGTATCTTTTATTCATGTATTTCCTCTTGAAATACCTCTTCAATTCCTTCCATGTGATATCTTTCTCTCTAACATGATGCACCTGCACAAGTTAATCCCACCACATGGATGTTTTTCCTTTTAGTTGATACATCACAATTTTTCTTTCTTCATGAGAGGAATAATTCTACAGTTGGAAATATTTCCTCATGCCAAGCAACCATGTTTTGGCATCTTCCTCCTTATGTTCTCCATCAAACGTAGGAGGCTTAATCTTATTCATCTCCCCTTTCAATTCATCCACTTCAGATCTTCGGTGTTTTTTGGTAGGGGATGGGCTCAAACTACTGTGTTATTCCTTACCGGAATGCTTTGGGGAGCGACGATGATGTCTGCTACCACTCCTCGATCTTATTTTTCTCTCAGGGGTCCTGCGACTCCCTGTTTTTCTTGTGTCACTCTCCTTTTCCAATTTATTTTCTATTATTTCTAGGCTTTTCAACATCCTTAAGTTGAATTCACCCTGTTGATCCCTAACCCTCATGAGATTTCGACTATCGGCTCGGTGAGCCTGGGCATCTTTCTGCAATCTTTCAATGATTTTCATCACATGCCCTTCCTTATCCAATTCTCTTCTATACCCATTGGAGTTCGATCCTTTGACTCCCAAGTTGACATCCCTTCCTTCTCTTTCGTTCTCTGAATTGGAGGCAATCAACACCTCTTCCATTTCTATACTCGACGTCGATTCATGGCTATCTTGACACTCGTTTAAATATGCACACACACAATGTGCAGGCCACCAAAGTTTGTTAGGCCTTAAACCCTTAATAAAACTACAACATTCATAAACCAACACGAATAAGAAAACGCTTCGACTTCACAAATTTTCCGAGTTCTGCTCGGCTCTGTAATTTTCGGGATAGCTCCCTCTTTCTCCCTACCCTGATAACCAAAGGTCGTGACCAAATGCTAGACTACTAGGCACTACTCATGCTTTCGACCTTTGAAGAGTTTAAGGCACACACATCTATCTCTCGGAGTCTCGATTTACGAATTCGTGCAAATCGGGTGGATCGATGGTCCACATTTACCCAACATCCAACGGTTAAAATCCGCTAAGGTTCTTCCATATTCGAAGATTTCAGGACTTCAAGACTTCAGGTTTCAGGGTTTCGGTCTTCGGGGTGCTCATACTCGCTTCCTTGTCGAACTGCCGAGTTCCAAAAATTTGATTTCCTTACCCTTCGGCCCATAGCACAGCTATCACCCACTAATGTAGTGACACATGGTGTCCTCAAGAAGGTCCACCCGTCAACCATGCGGCCCCCACCTAATGGATGTGTTGCATGTTCGTACAAGCCCTTGACGCTCGGCACTTCATGACTTTGCAGTCGAAAAGGAATTCTTTCAACCCCCAAACCCCCGATATGCGATACCCCGTGAAGGTTCTGATCCAACGGTTCTCTTGTGGCTTGGATCCAATGGTCTAGATCTCTTTCCTTACTCCTCGCAACTCGAAACTTCGCGAAACCAAAAATTTGGTTTGCCCTCCAAACTCATAAACCCTAAATTCGAGAAATGATCCAACGACGTGGCTTAAAATGAGATAAATGGTTCATATTGACCACAATCAATGGTTCACATTGATTCTTTATATTAGAGTGATTTCATCCAACTCCTAACCACCTTACAGCTCCACTGGATCCTATGGTCCTTGCGATTTCGCGAGCTCTCCACGAAGAATTCTGACCGCTCAATTCACTCCTCAATGACTTCTGCCCAACGACTGAGTGTTCTCCCTCCTGAACTTAACTTCTATGCGACGATTTCAATCTTCATCTCCCTTTGAACACTTCAAAGGTGTTATCCCTCCTAAGCTTTGTAACACGGTCAAATAGTCCGTTGACACTCAAAAACATTCTGAGGTATGAAATTAGTCCTCCGGACACGATTTCTTCTCAAAACCTCTGTCCAAAGACTGCTTATCCAGCCCATCCAGGATCAACATTGAAACTAGGCTTTGATACCATACTGTAACCCTCCCCAAGCCTTAATCCCACTGGCCGTGCAAAACGCTACTGTGCAGAAAAACATCATTCTCATACTTAATTAATAACATGCATTTAAATCAAATTAAACACCTTTAACTTAGAGTAAGAACAAGACTACTGCTAACATAAATAATCCCTGGCATTAACAATAATTCATATGCACACAAAATACATGTTACATATAAGCATCAAAGACATGCATATACTTATAAATTAAGTACAAAATTAACACTTATCTTTTATTACTGGCGTAATTCCACCAACCACTTGTAGGCCTTCCATGAACCTCCCAGCCTTAAACCACGCTGCTCATCACTCTCAGTAGTGGGTCACCCCCGAGCTGGGACTAAGCTCAACCCAAGGCAAGGAATCCTAGTCTAAGTTGAGGTTACAGGGAAAACTGCACCGAATAACCAGAAGGATTCTTCCCAAGATGCCTTCTTACGCCCACTACTAACAGACTCTCATTCCCCACATGCATGTTTCACCTAGGAGTATACACCTTTGCAAGAACATTCCATCGATGCTTCACCTCCCTCTCTAGGCCTCGACAATAGGCCGGATCAGGAATTCTCAAAGCTCTAAAGCTGGTGCTCGACTCTCTCTGGGAGAAAAACACTTCCCAGCAGACTCTCTCTCCTGGAGGGAGTTTCTCACAGGCCTGGCAACCTGCTTCTGCTACCACGGGCCTGACAACCCATTGCTTCTACCATGGGCTTGACAACCTGCTGCTTCTACCACGGGCCTGACAACCCACTTCTTCAGCACACCCTTCGACTCAATTCCAACCAGATGAGGGAAAGTGCAACAACATCAAGCACTCAATTGACACTAGGATGACGACCACAATAGAAAATGGGCATAGTCTTGCAAATGGAAACATTAAGACGCTAAAACACATCACACTCAGGCGATTATCCAGGTGTCGGGTTCTACAGAAGACAAAATTCAGCTCATAGTTTACCAGTTACAGGATGCATGATAGGAAATTATTCAGAGGTTGACGATGGAGGCCAAACACAGAGACCAGATGGGAATACACCGGACAATCACAGAGGTCTCATGATTTCAGTTTTCAATGTTGTGTGTGATATGCCTAGCTCAGATGCAGAGGTCACACAGTTTAGACAACGAATGACAGAATGGAGAACCAACCCCCATCATGGCTCAACTCAACAATTTTAAGTGCATGCGCTTGGGTTGACACTTGTCACCCATGAAGCTCGTTCCTTCCCATTTGGAAGTCACTCGACCTTACAAAGAACTTAGGATAAAACATCACATTTCACATGGCTTTTGGAATAATATTAAAATATTATTCCCAAGGACTTAAGCCCCTAGGCTTAGCCCCTCTTTCCAAACTTCCAGCCCCCAATCCCTTACCCACTCTATGGAAGCTTAGTCTCCCATCACTCATTCATCATGGTCGGTCTGCATGCAGCAGTGTTTATATTTTTATTCATGTTCTGCATGATTACATATGCAAAAGCAGGCTCCCAGCCTTAACACTTAGGATCTCTGACCTAATAACCCATAATCCCACCAGCTTATATAAACTTGGCTCACCAGCCTATAAAACATAAATACAATTCATAATGCAAGATTTACACTTCTAGACATGATTTACAGCAGAGCTCGGCCTTAGGGACATTACACAATTAGTTAGTCACAAGAACCTAAATTTAATATGTTCAAATCTCCCCTTATGCAGAGTCCATTCATGTCCATGAGACATGACTTAATCATTTCAGTAACTTTTCTTTTGGCTCATGTAGCAAGCTGCACTAACCAAGATTTTCCATGCTTGTTTCTTGGAAAATGCAAACTTTCCACCATCTTGGGATCTATATAAATATGACTAGCCCCTGAATCAATTAAAATAGTAAAGGCATCGTTATTGATCATACCTTAAACTTCCATCATGTGTGATTGAAACTCAGCTTGTTTGTTGTCCAGGGATGCATACATCCTTGGTATTATACTTCCCATTTCCTCCATTATTTCTTCTTGTTGAACATTGTGGAGAGCTCTCATTTTGTCATTTCTGTGGGGGCAATCTCTATACCTATGATTTCCTTTACAACCCCAACATTCCATAGGTGGTTTTCTAGGAATTTCCCCACCTATTTCAGCCATTCTGGGCTCTCTAAAACCTGGCTGTCCTTGAGGGTTATTTCTAAAAAAGGATGGCTTAGCTCCCTTCTTCCTCTAATCCATCTTGAATTTCTTCTTCTCTTCCCAAGCTTTCCGAAAAGTGGGATTTTCTCTTTGCTTCTCATATAATCATTTTTCTTTCCTTATAGTTTCTTCCATAGTTTTAGGATCATCATACTGGATCTTGTCACTAATGGAAGATGGCAGTCCACTTAAATATATTTGGATTTTGACAGTCTCATCTTTGGTGAAAGTAACATACTTCAGCAATTCCAAAAACCTTCACTCATATTCATCAATGGTCATGCTACCCAGCTTGAGTTCAAAGAACTCTTTCATATTTCTGTCATAGTATCTCTTAGTCAAGTATTTATTTTCGAAATAATTCTTGAATTCCTTCCAAGTAACATTTTTCTCTTTAATGTGTTGCACCTACACAAGTTGATCCCACCACATGGATTCCTTTCCTTTTAGTTGATACATTGCAATTCTCCCTTATACATGAGAGGAGTAATTTTGTAGTTGGAAATATTTCCTCATGCCAAGCAACCATGTCTCAACATCTTCCTCCTTCTTGTACTCTCCATCAAATGTAGGAGGTTTAATCTTCTTCATTTCACCCTTTAGTTCATCCACTCCAGATCTCCTATGATTTCTGGTAGGAGATGGGATTGAAATACTATGTTCCCACCTCTTGGAGTGCCCTTGGGAGTGATGATGGTGTCTACTAACACTCCTTAATTTTCTCTTCTCATCAGGGGACTTGTGACTTCCTGATTTACTGGAGTCACTCCCATTATTGAATTTATTTTCTATTCTTTCTAGGCTCTGTATCAACTTTATGTTGAATTATCCCTATTGATCCATGGATTTCATGAGCTTTATGTTATCTGCTCAGTGAGTCTGGACATTATTTTGCAATCTTTCAATGATTTTCATCATGTTTCCTTCCTTATTTATCTCTTCTCCATGACCATTGGAGTTTGATCCTTCAACTCCCAAATGGACATCCATTCCTTTAGCTTCATTCTACGAACTGAAAGAATTTCATGCCTCCTCCATTTATCTTCACTCTACAACAATTCAGTTTGGTTCTAATAATCGTTAACTCTACAAACACAATGTGAAGTCAACTGAAATTTGTCAGGCCATCATCCCTTAACAAATTCCACAATATTCATAAACCAATCTGATTCAAAGAAAACTTTCATATTCCATTTTCTTTCTGATATCTTCTCTATTTTGAAATCATTTTCATGCACTATCCCCTTTCTCTTATCACCCAATGCATGTGATCATGGGTTGTATCCAAGCACTAGGTTGATAGGCACTTATTCAGGACTTCGGGCCTCTGGCTTCGGAAGTTTTCAAAGCACATCACAACAAATCTATCGGAGTTCCATATTGACGAACTGATTCGGATTTATGAGCAGAATGGAATGAATATAGATTATTAATAGTTTATTAACACAAAATAACATAGATACAATAAAACTGGTTTTCTATTCAATAAGGAAATAAGATGAAACTATAAAATGCGGCGGAAACAAGCTTGTTGGAATGGTGGTGGCTTATCTTTGAGAAGAGATGTGACAACTGCGCTCATTCGCAAGAAGATGATTACAATGAGGCTCTGAAGGCATTTTTACAATAAAAAGAAATAACAAAAACCCTAGACATCCAAAAACCTAACCCTAGGAGATGAAGCGGCAAAAGTCATGTGGGCCCTGTTTGGGTAAGTTAGTACATCAACTTCCCGGGGTTGTAACTTTTGCATAC
>JASDQU010438628.1:36885-50956 GCA_032191745.1 Picea mariana
TTGGTGGATGGGAGGCTCGACATGTAGTCCATTGAGATGGATTCCAATGGCCTATCAGGAGTAGGAAGAGGGGTGTATAGGACCTTTTTCTTAGTGGTCGGTTTGGCAATAACACGGGCAGTGCAGGACCTGATATACTTGTTGACCTCATGTCAAAGTTTCGGCCAGTAGAAATGTTTTTGTAGCATCTCCACTGTCTTTTCGATGTCGAAGTGTCCTACTACCTGACTGTAGTGGGATTCCCAGATCATCTTCTCTCCCTTGCTTGATGGAGCACAGATATGGCCCAGAGGACACAACAACCCATCCTGAAGATGCAAATTATCGACAACTGCATTTGCACCCAATATTTGGTAGGGGGTGGCGAAGTCGGGGTCTATATCATAGATTTGGGGTCATCCATAGGTCTCATGGCCACAAGATTCTAGCACCATGGTGAGTGTCATGACTGGATTTATACTGAGGAAATCAGCGACACGATTGGTGCTTCCTATTTTATACTTGAAGTTGAGGTGGAATTGTTGCAAGTATGTGGACCACTTTTGATGGCGATCATTCTGCAATTTTTCTTGTGTCTGCATGAACTATAGTGGATTATGATTAGTGTGGATGACTATCTCCTTCCCAAGAATGTAATGTCTCCACTGGCGGTAGGCTTGCACAATGGAGTACATTTCTTTGTCATAAGTAGGGTACTTACAGACAACATCTGATAGTGTCTCACTATGATAGGCCATGGGGTGGCCGTGTTGAGTGAGAATGACACTTGCAACATAGTCTGAAGAATCTGTCTCGATCTTAAAGGGTTGTTGTAGGTCTGGTAGTGAAAGCATTGGGGCTAAGCATAAGTGCTTCTTCAAATCATCAAACGCTTTTTGTTGGGACCAGCCCCACGCAAATTTCTCCTTACCACCACCCTTGGTTATTTGGCTAAGGACCCATGCAATATGGGAGAATCCCAAAACGAAACTACGGTAGAAATTGGCAAGGACTGAGAAGCTCTAAATCTTAGTGAGTATGGCTGGTGCTGGCCAGTCACGGATGACTTGGATCTTGACTGGATCCACATGTATGCCATGCTGATCAATGATGTAGCCTAGGTAATGGACCCTATCCATGTCTAAGGAGCATTTTTCCAAGTTCGCATATAGCTTGTGCTGTTGCAGGGTGTGTAGAACCTGCTGGCTATGCTACAAGTGTTCATCCCAAGTCTTGTTGTAAATGAGAATGTCATCAATATACACCACTACAAAAGTATTGGTGAATGGTCACAGGATATCTTCCATCATCCTCATGAAAGTTGCGAGAGCATTTGTAAAACCAAAGGGCATGACCAACCATTCAAAAAGGCCTTCCTTTGACTTGAAGGTGGTCTTCCATACATCTGTCTATTCTATCGGGACCTGGTGGTAGCTAGACTTTAGATCAATCTTACTGAAGTATTTGGCCCCTGTGAGTTGATTAAGGAGGTCTTCGATTTACGGAATTGGGTACCAGTTTCTGAATGTGATTTCATTCGGAGCCCGGTAATCAATGCAGAGTTGCCACGTTCCATATTTCTTTCGTACCAACACGATTGGGCTCCCACAAGGCGATGAGCTAGGATGGATGTGCCCCTTGTGGATCAGTTCTTGGATCTGTCGCTTGATCTCCTGATTCTATAACAAAGAGAGGTGATAGACTAGCCCATTGGGCAGCAATGCGTCGAGGGTCATATCGATGGGGTGCTTGACCTGGAAATGCAGAGGTACCCCTGAAGGTGAGGAGAAGATATCTGAGTATTCTTCCATGACCTCATCTACTTGTTTCTACTATGTGGAGAAGTTGGCCACAGAGACCCTGGATGTGGTTATGATATTTAGCTTATTCTAAGGGAGAATCATGAAGAATACAAACTTCCCCGTATGAGATATGACCTTCATGCATTGCTTAGTAGAGATCAACGAGATAGAACTAGGTGGGGCTGCCTCGGGTATCCTGTACAATTTCTTGTTCAAAGTAATAATAACACTATGAGGCCTAGACTCATATACAGCATGATGTTTCCATAAATAAGGTTGGACCAAAAGAACATCACAAACTTTGAGAGGAGAAACATCACACAATACCTCGTCTTCGAAGGGCTTGATGTCGTACAACAATAGAAACTGTTGGCTGACGTGGAGATCACTTCCTTGGTGGAGCCATCCAATAGTGTAGGGTTGTGGGTATGGTGTTGTCAGCAGGGCCAGCCACTTGACGACCTCTACTGAGATGAGGTTCTTTTGGCTACCGCTATCAATGATGAAGTGTAGCAGGGTGCCTTTTACCCACATATGTAAATGAAAGAGGCGCTCTCCTTCTTCTGGCTCATCTGGTTTACCAGGCTGGAGCTTGGTGGTAGCAATGGTGGCACTGGGTTTCGCGTTAATGATCTTTCTTCCCCTTTATAGTTATAGCTTAGAGTTAGAACCCACATATGATTGAGAGGCTCTCACTTCAGCCACCAATGACTACTTTGAGCGACAGTCAACAGTGTTATTCCAAGGGCTCTTATGGAAGTCGCACCACTTCCCAATATCTTTCTTTGTGTTTCTGGTGTCTTTATTTACTTGTATCTTGGAATGGTTGTCCTGATACTATCCATATTTTTTCTGTCCTTTTTTCTATGGGTTGGGGCCTCCCTTTCCTAGCTTTTGTTGTGAGGGATTCCCAGGTCCAAATTATCGCATCTTTTGCTTGAGCTTCTGCTCGATTTTGACAGCATATTGGTAGGCTGCGCCCAAGGATGAGATGTCTAGAAATTATATTTCAGTATAGATGTATCTATGTAGAGAACCGCGATACTTGAGCACCAAATGTCACTCTGAATCTTTGATACCCATCTTGGTGCACAAGGTATGGAAGATATTTGTAAAATATGGCACTGCTTAGTCTCTTTCTTACCGCAGTGTGGTCCATTTAGTATAAGTCATCATAACTTTTGATAGGGTAGTATTGTTCCTTAATAGCATCCCTGAAGGATTCCCAGGTGGTCGTGACTGCAAATAATGAGGTTTCCTATATTTCCTTTTGCTCACAGAAAGTTTCCCACCAATCTTTGACATGGGGAACGATTTTGAGGAGCGCAAAAGTAATCTTTTCTCTATTCGAAAAGTTATGGACAGAAAAATACCATTCTAGTAGATTCAACCACTTGTTTGCAGCATCTGCGTCTATCTGAACTTCAAATATAGTAATATTGAAGTGTATTTGTACCTTGAAGGGGGTGGCGTCTCTGATTGAAGAAGATGCGTCGCATGTTGGTAGCCGCCGAAGGATTTGCCTGAAACTATCCATCATCTCATTCCTCTGTTGCGTGAGCGCTTCCTCAATCAACATTTTGAAAGGATCCCCTGTCCCGAAATATTTCTTTTCTCCTACCATGAGAGGTCACTTGGGCGTGAGAGATCTTTTTTCCTCAAGAGAAACAAGCTTGAGACCCAACTCTTTGTACTTCGACCTTATTGGGGACATGCATTAAGACGACAAGGAGAAGACCGCTTCGATACCACTGATCTAGATTTTTTGAGAAGAATGAAATGAATACAGATTATTAACAGGTGCTTAACACAAAATAACATAGATACAGTAAAAAGGGTTTTCTTTTCAATAAGGAAATAAGTTGAAACTGTAAAATGGAGCAGAAACAAACTTATTGGAATGGTGGCGGCTTATCTCTGAGAAGAGATGTGACGATTGCACTCATTCATAAGAAGATGATTACAATGAGGATCTGAAGGCCTTTTTACAATAAACAGGAATGCCAAAAACCCTAAACCTACAAAAACCTAACCCTAGAAGATGAAGCGCCAAAAGTCATGTGGGCCCCATTTGGGTAAGTTAGTGCATCAACTTCCTGGGGTTGTAACTTTTGCATATGATCTCAATTTTAGGCATATGATAGCATGTTGGAAAGGTATCATCGAGGAGATTCATTTTGGGGGAAATATTTAAGGAAATAATATATTGCAAACCCATTTTCCAAAAANCGTTTAGGGCCTCAAAACGGCTTCGGAAGTGAAAAACTGCTAAAAATAGTAAATTACCAAAATTGCCAGAAAATTGTTTTGAGCCAGTTGGAAAAGGTGGGTGGCCACCGATATCCACCTGGATAATGAACTCAAAAAGTAGGGTGGATCAACAATCCAAGAATACCCAACATCCAACGGCTGACACCCACTATGGAACTTCATCCATCTGAGCTCTGGAGCTTCGGAGCTTGAGAGCTTCAGGACTTCAGAGGATTTCACATCCGCATACCCCAACCCCCCAAACCATTAATCTCCTAACACTTCCATGTCACCTTTGGTGACATCATTACATCTCGTCACCTCAACATTATGAAACTTTTGAAAGTTCTTCCTTTTGTTCCCTTATGAACCATTCTTCCGTAGTGTCAAGTCTACAGACTTCACAACTGGTGCCACACATTCACATGATTTCCATACTTGAACTAAGATATCAAATAGACACATAAATTAACACCTTTCAAATTGTGGAGGCATGCATCCACGGTTTGGATTAATCTGCCTTTCATCTTGCAATTCCTCTGACACTAACACATAACCCCTCGGTCCTACTATGGTTTGGATTGCGGGACTACCTTGGGGAATTAACTCCTATGCAACTTGGGTCCCCGCAATGCTTCCTGGTCATCAATATTTATGTATCGTGATCAACGCCCATGTGGGCCCACTAACCATGATCAAACAGAGTGCCCCGTGGTGTAATACTAACGACTGACATGTGGCCCAATCAGATGGGTGACATGTGTCACCTTCTAAATGGAATTTCAATCTTTGATGGGTTTGAAGCCCACTGACACAAGGCACACATCCCATGTTTCCACATGATTCCCAATGACATCATCATGCCACATCACTCTGAAATTTCAGGCTTTGAATGTTTTTACGCCTTCTTCCTTCCAGTCTCTCGAATTTCAAATTTCCAGAATTCTTTATCCTCCAGGTCTGCATAGTCTAGTTGTCCACAATCCAAGTGGGGGCACGTGAAAAGTATAGGAGAGGTCCACGTCACCTCCAGATGATGTCATCATGACTCACTACTTTGGCTCTTCGAGGCTTCATAACTCCGGGACTTTGGAAGATTCTACACTTGCAAACTTCAATTCTTTCGAACACTGGATTCTCGAACTTCCTTACCTTCCGAATCCACATAGTACAGATGTCACCAACTAAGGTAGTGGCACATGGAATGTCTAGGAAGGTCCATGTCACCATTGGCAACGTCATCTTTCCATGCCACTTATGCTCTTTTGCTTCGGGACTTCAGGCTTCGATGGTTTGGACACCAGCACACACCACTTCTCCCAACCGTCGAACTTCAAAGTTGTGATCTACCATGATATCTACAGCTCAAAACCATGTGTGCGTAGATATGACAGCTCTGATCCTCTCTTTACCATGCATCTTACCTTCTACTCTTGGCTTGATCTAACGATAATGTTTATCCCCATATCTACGATGTATATCTCCTCCGTGACTTCGGTGTTTCAAGCTTCGACCCTTCTCTTGCTACACCTCTTGTGTTTCTGGACATAGTCCAATTGTTCTCCTAGGGCTCTGGAATGTTATGAAATTCAAATTTTTGTCTAATTTGACAACAATTCTTTCCCAAAACTTTTTCTTTAGCTTCCATTAACATGGCCAATCTAGGCTTAGTGTTGAAACCTTGGCTTTGATACCGATTTGTGACGTCCCCAACTATCAAACACACTAGGAAACACCACAGAGGAACATACATACATACATACATACATACATACATACATATATATATATATATATATATATATATATATATATATATAACATGCATTTCTAATGAATTTAAAACAAATAACATAGAATTACTACTACCATACAGACTCCTGTGGAATTGACAATAATTCATACACGCAATGGAACACATGATAAGATTGCAAGAAACACAGACATGCACAACATAAATAGTTAAGCATAGAAATGATACTTATCTTTTAACTAGAGAAAAACCACCAGCTACATGCAAACCTTCCACAAACGTCCCAGCCTTAGACCACAATGCTCATCACTCTCAGCAGTGGGTCACCCCCAAGCTGGGACTAAAATCAACCAGGCAAGGGATTCCTAGGCTAGGAAAGGTCAATAGGAAATTCACATAGTTTAAGAGGAAGGATTCTCTCCCAGGAGCCACTTATGCCCACTACTCACGGACTCTCATTCCCCACATGCCTGTCCCACCCCAGGAGTATACACCTTCACTGTAACATAGTCCATTGGTTGCTCTACCTCCCTTCTGAGGCTTCAACAACAAGCCAGACCAGAATTCTCAGATCTTTGTAGCAGCTACAGGACTCCCTCTACGATAACTTACTTCCTTAGCACACTCTCTCACCTAGAGAGAGTTTCTCACAAGCCTGACAACCTACTTCTTCAATCCACAACAACCTCTCTCACCTAGAGAGAGAGAGTTGTTCACAGGCCTGACAACCTGTCTCTTCAACCACAGGCTTGACAACCTGCCTCTTCAAACCACAATAGAAAATTCAGGTAAGGAAAGGGAAGACTCGGTAAATTATAGAGGTGCACAGTGGCCACAGGTTCAACAATGATAGAATTGGTTGGCTTCGTGCTTTCCCAGTGCGTGAGTGAATGCGTGAGGAGAGATGGGGCATATTGGTCTAGCATAGCGAAGATGGTGAGAGCGTGAGAGCCAAAACTGTCTGTGCATGAACCTCCCTATGTGAGTGAGTGTGTGAGAGAACCCCCAACAACAAGAATTTCCCCCTTAACACTGCATTTTCCTGAGCCAACACCTACCGCTCATGAAGCATGTTCCTTTCCCTTTGGAAGTCAGTTGTCCTCCCCAAGGAACTTAGGATAAAAACATATCCTTCTAAACAACTTTTGGAATAATAATAAATTATTATTCTCTTGGACTTAAGCCCTTAGGCTTAGCCCATCTTTCCAACCTCCCATCCCCCTCTCCCTTACCCAGCCTAGTGGAGCTTAGTCCCTCGTTCTCTTTTATCGTGGCTGATCTACACACAACGATGTTTTTACATTAATGATATGAATATGTACAAGTACAAAACAGGATCCTGGCCCTTAACACCTAGTCTCTCCAACCTACTAACACATAAACCTACCAACTTATAATTGCTCGGCTCACCAACCTACAAAACATGTTTACAACTCATAATACAACTGGGGTTTGTCCTAGGGGTATAACAAAAGAGAGTGCTTAACCAAGAAGGAGACTTGGAAGGAAAGGAGAGTAAGAAGAGATCTATAGTTCTAAGGTAGACTGAGAGGGAGAGCTCCCTCAAGGATCCAAGTTTCTCCCCATGGGAGGACTAGTGTTTCCTTGAGGTCAATTCGATGGATAGAGTTGGGAGAGTTTATTTTTGGATAATTTTGAAGAAGTCTTGAAATGTAAGTCTGTTGGAGGCATGTGTGAGTAAAACCGAAATCAATGAACTCAAGTCTATTGTTGAGGGAATGTCTAAGGTCCACACCAATAGGTTGCGGAGACAGTTGCGACAAAGAGTCTTTGTAATGAATCTCTGTATGATTGTCTTGGTGTGGTGAGGTGAGTCGTTTGACTCCACCATGTTTTAAAATGAGATGATAGTGTTCTTCTAGTAATTGTTTTGCAATAACAACGACTTAACATGGTGTTAGGAATAATTCATGTCGCCCACACTATATATGTGTTTGTTTCATTGTTGTTCTCTTTGATTCTCATGTTCATAGATGTATGCTTACAAATGACTAAGTGTTAACGTTGTTAACAATTGACTAAATATACAAGAGTTGCATTAGACTAGGAGTGTGAGGTGAAGAGGTGTAGTCCAAACAAAGTATCCTTGGTGTTGCCAAATAACCAAATGAGAAACGCCATAATGTTATCGTAAAGCACACTATGGAGAAGTGACACTAACCATAAAATCAAATTCATCCATTAAAACCTTTTTTTGTTATTATTAAATATCATTTCCTTCCAATAAAAAATATGATAATTTCAAATTTATTGCATGTTATTGTAATATTTACATTCATCCCCGCAATTAGAGGAAGAAATCATGGAAGTAAATCAATTCTTAAGCATTAGCTTCCATGTATCAACTATTGCATTATGTCCCGTAAAGGAAGCTCAATGTTGCTAACCATAAAACCAAATTCATCCTTTCCCATGAAGGCATAAGTTTTAACCAGCGAAAGATGAAGCACTGATAGACATTTAAATATAAAAGTTGTTTCGTGTAGGGTTCTACTCTTTTTTTTTCTTCCACGGGTAAGCCTATATATTTGTTCTAGCACAACAAATTGGATATTTTAGTTAGTAAAACATCACCTCGGCCCGCTGTAGCACTAACAAATAACATGAAAACGCCATCAACCTTTCGCCAAGCATGAAGATTTTAAACCATATTTTTCCCTCTTGCATACCTAACAGATCTTCTTTTGCGGAAGTTGTATTCCCGTTGGTTGTTACTGCATAAGGGATTTGTTCACATAGCACTAATGCATTAGTCAAGGGATTGCAGCTGGTAATTTAATGGAGAAACTCATTGTGTCGATTGAGACTGAATATGATTAATCCGTCCAATCAATTGCCGATTATTTCTGTGTAGTGTAGCGTTTTCAAATATTCAGTCAGGGGGAGATTAAAAGAGTTGAGAGAAACCTTTCAGAAACTGAGACACGGTTAAGAACGGAAATAGAAATTCTGAAAAAATCATAGGAAGTACGGAACATTCACCCACCCAAGCAGAGATCGAAAATCAAAAGAAAAAAGGGGAACAAAAATATAAAATATAAAATATGTAATCGAATTGAATAAAGAAAAGGACCTTGAGCATTTTAAGGATCGTTATGAGGTTTTCAAGGGGGCGTTGGATAAAACTGACATCTTCATGCAGCTGGAAAAATGTCATCTTTGAGTTGTCTCTGGACGACCAGGACTCTGCGACCCTTTTGAATAGTGATCCATCTATTGAATTCGATATGACTGATCCTCTTGAGGAACTGGCCTCGTCCCCTCCGATTGATGGAGAAGCCTTTTCTGTATTTCCCTGAGAGGGTCTCACAGATGTTGATTATGGGTCATCAATATGCACTCTGTTGCAGAGTCTTTAAGACTAAGGCGGTTGGTATATATACTATCAGATTGTTTTGGTATATACATCGATGGCTGGTATATATATTGTCAGATTGTCTTGGTATATACGTCTGGAAATATATGACGGTGTATATACCACCTGCTATAGTCTTAAAGACTCTGCAGCCGGATTGTCTTAGTATATACGTAGACTGCTGGTATATATACCGTCAAATTGTCTTGGTATATATGTCAGGAAATATCTGACAATGTATATACCACCTACCGCAGTGTTAAAGACTCTGCAGCAGACTGCATATTGATTGCCTTGATTATGCTCCACCTGCTACTCTCCCGGAGGGTTCCCCCAATGCTGCTCCTCAAGTCGAATTTGCCAGGTTTAGTTCTTTTTTTTAATTCTTTGTTGTAAGGACTGTTTGTTTGAATATTATATAGGGTTGAAGGCTCAGCTATTGAAAGTTTTTTTTGGGGGGGTTGGGGTTATTCTGGAAAGGGATTTATTAGATAAAATATATAATATATATTTTATTTAATAAATCCCCTATATTTTATCTAATAAAGCCCCACACCCCCACCCTCACCCTCACCCTCATATATAATTTCTCTAATAATGCCTCCCCCTCCCACTCTCGCATTATTAGAGAAATTATAATAATTTCTCTAATAATGCCACCCCTCCCTCCCTCGGGGCATTATTAGAGAAATTATAGAGGGTGGGAGGGGTTGGGAATTATTAGAAAAATTATTATAATTTCTTTAATAATGCCCCCCCTCCCTCCCACCCTCGGGGGGGAATTATTAGAAAAATTATTATAATTTCTTTAATAATGCCCCCTTCCTCCTTCCCACCCTCTATAGAGGGTGGGAGGGGGAGGAAATTATTAAGGAAATTATATAGAGGGTGGGAGGAGGAGGGTGAGGGCATTATTAAAGAAATTATAATAATTTCTCTAATAATGCGCCCCCCTCCCTCCCTAATAATTTCTCTAATAATGCCCCGAGAGAGGGTGGGAGGGGGAGGGCATTATTAAAGAAATTATAAGGGCATTATTAAAGAAATTATTGAGAGTGGGAGGGGGAGGGGGAGGGTATTATTAAAGAAATTATAATAATTTCTCTAATAATTCCCACCCCCTCCCACCTTCTATAATTATTAGAGAAAGGGGCATTATTAGAGAAATTATTATAATTTCTCTAATAATTCCCCCCTCCTCCCACCCTCTATAACCCTCTATTATAATTTCTCTAATAATGCCCCCCCTCCTCCTACCCTCTATAACCCTCTATAGAGGGTGGGAGGGGGCAACATTATTAGAGAAATTATTATAATTTCTCTAATAATGCCCCGTCCCCTTCCACCCTCTATAACCCTCTATAGAGGGTGGGAGGGGGCAGCATTATTAGAGAAATTATAATAATTTCTCTAATAATTCCCCCCCCATTAGAGAAATTATTATAATTTCTCTAATAATGCTCCCCCGTCCCACCCTCTATAGAGGGTAGAGGGTGGGAGGGGCGAGCATTATTAGAGAAATTATTATAATTTCTCTAATAATGCCTCCCCCTCCTACCCTCTATATAGAGGGTGGGAGGGGATGGCATTATTAGAGAAATTATTATAATTTCTCTAATACTTTTAGTTTAGTATGAAAATGTAATCTTAATATTTTTAAATTGGAGAATAATTTAGGGGTACATATTTATTTTAAAATATGGGAGGGGGGCATTATTAGAGAAATTATTATAATTTCTCTAATACTTTAGTTTAGTATGAAAATGTAATCTTAATATTTTTAAATTGGAGAATAATTTAGGGGTACATATTTATTTTAAAATATAAAGATATTTGTAATTTTTTTTAAATTTTTGAAAGGGAAATGATATATATATTGTTGACAACATTTTTATTAAAATATTCAAATTTTTAAAAGTTAAGTTTAGTGTGAAAATATAATTCTAATTTTTTTTAATTAGAGAAAATTTTAGGGGTACATACTTGATTTACAATGTAAATATTTTGGTAAATTTTATTAATTTTTGAAATGGAAATCATATAATATTTGACAATATTTTTGTTAAAATATTCAAATTTCTAAAGATTTTATATAGCTTTCAAAATTAAATTTTTTTGTTTTTTTAATTATCTCATTCAACCTAATTCAACTTAATTTAAATTTATTTTTTGTGATAATGGTATTTAATCCTCACATTAACTTATTATTATCAATTACTCATTCCATCAACGTTCCTCTTTTTTCAAAAGATATATTTTGGTGTCAACTTTTTTTGTTTGTTTGTTTTCTCAATCCTTTAAATTCTACCAGAGAGCATACTCTTTTTCAATCATACAACTTATCTTATCCCTAACAATGAGTGGATTGTCCACTCGAAATAATGGACATTTCAAAAATTATCTACACAGTTAAAATCTAGAATGATTACATTGTTAAAATTAAAGCTTGATTTATTTCAAATATGTATTTAGCTTCTTTTCAACAAAAATACACTTATATCCAAAAAGTATTAAACAAATAGCAACAGTGGAAAATAGATCACATTCACAAAAACACAAATTTACCTTGGGAAAACCCTCAAAAGAGAGAAAAACCCGAGCAAAAGATATTTCTTTTATTAAGTAATAAGCTTGCAGGAAATACAATCAAACCCTCGAGGGGCGCTACAGTGCATCAAAGAGAGAGAGGATGACTAGAGACCTTTTTCATGTGCTGCTTGATGGAACTGAAGTCAAACTTGTAGATCTAAACCTTCCTTAGCACAATGTTTAAGAAAAAACTGATTGAGAACCTGTAGATCTAATGAATAACTTGTACATATAATAAATAACTTGAAAATCTAATAAATAAACTACAGATCTCATGAATAACTTGTAGTAGATCTGATAAATAACTTGCAGATCTGATTAATAACTTGCAGATCTGATTATTGGTTGAGTATTTGATAGAGCGTTCAATATAGATTTGTAGAGGAGGCCGCGAGCATTCTAATGAACCGAAGATCGTAATTCATGAAACGCTTGCTCAATTCTAGATGTGACGGCTAGGGTTTGCTGAATGTTTTCATCTATATCGAAATGCTTCTCTTGTCCTTCTTATGCTTTTGGATTTAATCTCAAGTTAGGTTAAGTCGATCTTCTTGGGATCTTCAATATTGGGTTATCCTTATCCTTTGGAAGCTTCCTTGGGTTAAGTCGAATTGCTTTCTTAGGATATATTTGACTTTCTAGAAGTCTTACCTTCTCTTTGGGTTAAGTCGACCCCGTGAACAACTTAATTTGTTGCCCCTAAGAGGTTCGGCCCCTTCTTATCTTTGCTCACTGACATAACTTAACTTTATAACTTTACAATTTAGGCTTTTATCCTTTTAATTAAACATTACATTTAAATTTAGACTTGTAGAATAATTACATTACAACTTTAGTCATTTAGAAAAATTACATCATAAGCAAGCACCTTTTACACATCTTATCACTCTTTGTCTTTACACATGGTCCCACCTTGCTTACATAGCATTATTACATTGATAAAAGAATATCTTTTGATACCATGTGGTCATTTGATCATTTTTCATGGTCACATGCTAAAGTGTCTCTTTAGAGTGGCCAACCCTAAGAGGATCACAACAAGAACCGAAAAGGTCATCACACACCTCAGCCTAGCTCAAAAGACTTTTATGTTAGTCTTGACTTTTTCTTGGACTCTACCTTGACTTTTTCTCATGGCTCACAAAGGTTTTACTTTCCATTTGACTTTTGTTCATGGCTCACAAGGCGTGCACCTTGACTTTTGTACTAGGCTCACAAGGATTTTACTTTCTCCTTGACTTTTGCACTAGACTCACAAGATTTTATTCAGCATCACCTTCGTCCTAACTTTTTCCTGGCTCACAGAGTTTGCAAATTAACTCTAACTTTTTCCATGACTTCGCAAGACTTTTTGAATCTCCAAATCTCCCTAGCTAGGCTCAAGGAAGCCACTTAAGGCCTCACATTGGAGAATGACTATCGATGCTGCTAATTTTAACACTCCCTCTCAGCGAGAGAGTCATTCTCTACCACTCTGAATTTTCCTATCAGTTGCTCAAACTGTTTTAACGTCAATGGCTTGGTCATGATATCAACTACCTTCTTGCATGTGGTTGTGTATTGTAGATTTACAACTTTTCTTTGGACCATGTCTCTAATGTAATGGTATTTCATTTCAATATGATTTGACCTGTCGTGAAATATTGTATTCTCTATCAGCGTTACACATCTTTGATTATCATAGTGAATCACTCTCATCTCTAGCCTGTCGCCAAACAACCCAAAAACCAATTTTCAAAGCCAAATTGCTTCCATACTGGCATAAATTTCCACAATGTACTCTTCCTTTATTGTACTCTGTGCAATGGATCCTTGTTTCCTTCTTGACCATGAGATCATGGAGGATTCTAAAATGAAGCAATATTTAGATGTACTCTTCTGATCCATTGGGCTTCCTACCTAATCAACATCTGCATAACCATATAGAAATAAGCCACCACTGGATGTGTACCTTATACCATAGGTAATGGTCCCTCTGTGATATCTCAAAATATGCTTTGTCTTCACCAAGTGTCTCTGCTTCGGTTCATCCATGAACTGACTCAATGAAATCATCAGATAGCATATATCTGGCCTATTATCGATCAAATACATCAATGGCCTAATTAGCTTCATGTACATGGTGGGCTTCACCAAATCTGAACCTATATCTGAATCTTGCAACTTCCTCATGTTTGTAATCATAGGGGTAGTCATGGATTTACAATCCATCATGCCAAACCTTTTCAATACATCTATTGTGTATTTTTTGCTTGAAAAATATCGCCATGTTTTTTCCACCATAGCCATACCAAATTAAATGAAATTCATATACGCCACCCT
>JASDQU010438629.1:0-17927 GCA_032191745.1 Picea mariana
TTTACTTCTACCTTTGGGCATTTGGATAATCCTTATGAGCATCTTAAGAGATTTAAACATTTACATATGAAGGATAATGAAGGAATTCTTGCATTTAACCTTAAGTTTATCAAGTTATATGATTCAATTCCTATGTCCATTCTCCCTACCAACTTGGCTGCCTTGTTGCACTATTACGGACTTCTACCTCCTCTTTACCAATGGCCAATGGTGGTTGGAAGAAAAGAATGTTCAAAACCTAGAGCTATCTCTAACCACTTGTCTCAACTTTGAATAGAAAATCCATAGAACAGGTTTCTCCTTTGGTATTCACGATTCGCACAAAGATTTGTCTTCTTTAATCCCCATTATCAAGAGTTTACAGGATCGCATGTTTTTTCTTGAATCTTGATCTTCAAATCATGCTGGGAATATATCTTGGGAGCCCTCTCTCCTAGGGCCTAATTATAATAACTTCACTAATTGTGATCGAGAGCTTGGATGTAAAGAGAATATCGATTATATCATGATGCTTGAGGAACAACCCACCTCCCACATTCCAAAGAACAATCTGCTTAGACATTGTGGAAAAAATCAATCCTAAAATCATCTGTCATCTCAAGATTCTTATCCGCACGCATACGATGGTAAATTTGATTATGAAAATGAAGAAATCAATCCTGACCATGTCAAACCTATTTATGACACATTTTTATTTGTTGATGATGCTAATGAGTGGTCAAAAAAAGTTGATAAAGACCAGCGTGATTTTAATGATATATGTGATGAGTCCTATTTTGAAGATATTCATGAGTTCGATCAAGATCTTAAATTGTATAAAAAAATTGTTAATCCTTTGTTTCAATCGAAAGAGGTTAAATAACTTGACACTAGCAGGCATGTCCCTCCTAGGTGCACCTTTTCCTTCGATGATAGTAAGTATTGTAGGGACATCCCTATGCTTTTGAATCCATGTTATGAATTTTCTTTGCATCATGACGACCCTGTTCTTGATAGAAAGGTCCCTAGAGATGATACTGCTTTGTTTGATGAATTCATGGATCATCCCTTTAATGTACAAACCCTAAACCCTAAATCCGATTCAATCGATACCTTCAGCATTAATTGCAAAGCATCTGTTGGTTGGCATGTCCTAAAGGTTGGAAATCGTTTATTTTGGGTATTGATTAGTCATTTCTCCTCACCATATGCATTTGTTGGTTTTCATGTTAGCAGTCCTTCCACACATAAATTTTTTAAAGTCATAAGATTTGCATGCAAAGCAAGCGACACATTCCTTTACGCTAAATTTCATCTGACCTGAGTCCAAGCTAATGGTTTCATTTTCCTCTGTACATAAATAAACAAAATAAATAAATAAATAAATAATAATAATAAAATTCAGAAGGGATAGATTAGTTTTGGTTGACTTCACAATTATTTAGTTTTCTTCCTCGCTTTTGTTCTTATTCTGTTTCTTTTGTTTTCTTTTCTTTTTTTCCCTTTTGATGGTCAGAAGTGGTGGATCAATGGTTGGTGATATTAAGATGTTATTTGTATATTTTTAACTGATTGACCAAATCTGTTTTGGTGGACAACAAACTTGCAGGGGAACCAAATCGCCTTCTTTTGTCATAATTTTTCGCTTGTCTACCATGCATTTTCGAAACGATACATCCTCGCTCGTCACAGACGTCAAACCTATCCCCATCTTCCTTCTTTACCTTTCTTTGCCCCCTCCATTTTGAGACGGCTCCAGCATACACGTTGTGGATGGCCAGTTTTAAGCTTTGGTCTTTCCCTCAACACACATCCACAACAGTTTTTTTGGCTTTCTAATCATTTTGTGAAGATCCAAAGAATTTGTCCCTTCGAGTTTTACAACAGGACCAACCCCCCTCATACTTACCATTTTTCATGAGTTATTCCACGAAGTCTCGATCCATGAATCCCTTGACCTCCATCGTGTCTCCCCTTGTTGTATAACCTGGTCCACCTAACCCTATCGGCCTCTTCTTGTTTTACATTGAGTCTCCCTCAGTCTTGTCGTTACCTTTCCCTTCCCCTTCCTTTCATAGAATCAAGAATTGTGAATTTATTGTTTAAATCTTGCATGCCACTGTAAGCAACGTGCATATGTTGGTTGGAAATTGTTGACAAATATTTCTATCAACAGTACTTAGCCGTCAAAGCATTGCCAGACTCCCTCTTGAGTCACACTACTTTCGCAAAGTTTCACTTATTCTCGTTAAATATTGGCGCAATGTTCTTAGTGAATTTATTGTGACGCTTGACTTATTTCTAAGCATGACCGTTTTTATCACTCTGTGCATTACTCATGTCGACGACGTTGTATGTCAAAAGACCCTATTATCACTATGTATTCCCATATAACTTACCTTATATACGTAACCTTCAATGAGAGAGTAAGTGAATACTATGTTATAGCTTGAAATAATTTCACGTCTTACCAAACATATCACTTTTCATGGCCTTCCTCACTTTTCAAAAGATTACTCTATATAGCCTTTAATAAAGGTAAAGTGAATAAGTTTTCCAAAACCTACTAAGGCCATGTCATATTAGAGATATATCACAAGTCCCTTTTTCAAATATTTAAATTGTGATATAAGGATTATACCATCTTTTTGGATTATCACCTTAACATTATTTTCATGTCATATCCTAAGCAAAAGTAACATCATCCAATGTATATGGTTTTTTAAAGATGCTTTGCATGGAAACGTTGGATGATAAAATGTATCCATTGAAAAGGGTTATTACCTCCACGACTTCAATGAAATCTTGTATGACGGATTTTTTTTGGAACATGTTCTTCATACGATTAGCAGTAGAGTTTTCATCGACCGCAAGTACCATTATCTTGGCCTTCTTGCAAATGTTGAGAAGCAGTTCAACTCTAACAACAGATTTGTGGTTGCGCGTCTTACACGGTTCACGTTTGTGACACTATACTCAACCATTATTCCCATTTCACTATATGTGTCGGTTGAGATGATAAAGTTTGTCCAATGTACTTTGTTTATCAACAAGGATAAAAACACATACTTTATGTGGTTTATGCGCTGACAACAACAATTGTCGACTTGAAAGCTTAAATGGTTTTGTCTCAGCGGCTAGGTTTAGGCAAGAGTGATTTACGCATGGCTCCAGAAGAAACATAGAAATACGTGCTTCAGGTACCATTGGGATGTGTAACATCCTTTGCATTGTTAAATGAGTCTGCACGATCGGTTGCGCTACTTCTAGACCACGGTTTCAAAAACCAAAAGCATGTTTCTTCCATCCATTATCAAACTATATGACTATTTCACTTATAACCAACGATCTAGACAAGTTTTTGATGTCGATTCGGAAAGAACCTGGTTATGTGGATTTAGAGGTTGTAGCGTCTGTGGGAAAAGATCAACTGCTTGATCTTGTTGTTCACGTTCAAATGGAGTTGGTTATAGTCTCTAATATGCATGTTGAACAAAGACCAGATAATGAGATAGGACCTCCGAATATTTTTCATAGAGAGAATGAAACTAGCAAACATAAAGAGACAGAAAAGTTCAATCCAGAGTCCAATTCAGCAAAGAAAATGAGCATTGACAAGAAAGGGATTGTCACTATTGGTTCAATAGTTGCAGTTATTGATGTTGGGGAACTTGTGAACTACATCTTAGAAAAAACAATTGTTGCAGTTCTTTCATAGATTACAACGGATGTTATTGAGCAGCATGGGAAGACCTGGGACCCATTGTAGCTGGAGCAGTCAGACAACGCTTGGTTCCTGACATGGAGAGTCTCATAATGCTTTTAAAGAATGCAACATATACACAATGATCCATTTCAGGCATTGGACGCCAATCCCTGCCTTAGTGATTTTTTCCCTCTACTGATTTAATCGTCTACATTTCAACTTGACATAATTTAAAGTATCTATATCATAGAGCTTCACCATTGTCATTAAGCATATTGTAGATGTCAATAGCATACTATCGGCTTATGTTACTAGTGCTCAAAATTCTTCTATCCTGGAACTATATTTTTAATTGTAGCTTTTTGGCATTTTTTTTGGGTGGCTATCCTCAAGGTTCTAACTTTGGTGTTGTAATGGGGAACTGCTCTTGTAATGATTGGGACAACGAAATCTGTACCAAAAACTCATGGTTTCCAAGCCATAAAGTCATCAATTCCAGTGATTCCAAGGAACTCTTCCATGCGACTGTTACGATTCGAGGTGCAGGCTTGAACTTTCATAATGGGGCGACCCAAAAAGCAAGGGAGCGGGGGATCATTGTTGTAGATTAAAAAATTATTTTCGACATTACAAACAGACACACTACTACCAGAACAAGAATTGACACAATCTTTAAACCTCACCAGCTGGAATTATTCTACAAATGTATCTAGAGGCCGTTACTTTCTCAAAATGATGAAAGAACAAGAATGTCTGAAGATTGCATTGAATTACAATATCCCTTATGAATCTTCCAATTATTCTTATTGGTTAGGGCCCAAGATATCCAACGTGACCGGCTTTGTGGTTGCTTTACTCAATTTATCTGGAAGTTTTAGCATGAGATATGGTAAGCTCTTCAAGGAGTTTGTATATATTTATCATAATAGCAATAGTTTGACTGAGGATGGTCGAGCATTGAGGCGGATCACTCTCGAACATGATGGCAATTTGAGATTGTGCAGATGGGATGCTAATGTCAATTCTAGATGGATTGTGGATTGGGTTGCAGTTTTGGATCCCTGTAGTATTTTGGGGATCTGTGGGAATGGTATCTGTTACCTTGATGCTAAGGCTAACACACATTGCAGCTGCCCACTTGGATCAAATCCAATTGATTCAAGTAGCACGTATTCACATTTAAATTAATAGTATTTGAACAAGTTCATTCATGATACCTCCAAGACACAAACCGACATATGGATAATAAGATTTATTATTTTTAAAAAATGAAAAATTATCAAGTGGTTGGCTTCAATCCGTTAAGCCAGATCGACCCTAACTGTTCAAACTACTCAAACTGTCCATTAAAAGAAGCAACGCACAACCAGTTAAAGGGAGGAAATTTTAGGAGAGAAAATTGTTGAGAGGTATGCTTGGAGTGCAGCGAGGCTTTTATTTTTTTAATTCACCATTCATCCTCTGCTTTCAGTAGGGATTGACGGGATTGTTGGCAACAAGGAGTCTTGCGAAGTAGCGAACAGACGAGGCGAGGATGAGTTTGGCTAGTTTTCATAAGGTGAAATGTTTTCTTGTTAGGTTGTTGTATTTAAGACTGAGTTTATTTCAGCGCTAATCAGTGTTTTATATGCAGGTCCTCACCTTGTGTTATCACCACCATCGCTCCATTCCATTTTGGTTCAGCTTTCTTCTTTCTTTCTCTCTTGATATTTCTATTGTAACATTGTTCTAGGATGGATAAGACTAAATACCTGGCCCATATATACGCAGAGATTTGTAAATTCTGAAACTCCAAGAATTGTACGGGGAGAAATTTTAATTAGAAATCAAAATCCTTTACGCTCTAAAATTGTTTCTTGTTTGTTTTCTGTTAAATCTTAACTTTCTTCATCTTTATTAGTTCAATGTATTAAAAAAAAACACTATAAAGAAAACTAATGAATCATTACTATTGTAACATGATGTACATAAGCTCCTCTCATTTTGATTTATAGGTATAAGTTTTGTTATTTATTTATTTTCATTTGTTTTAGTTTTTCTTTTGTAATTTCTCATATTTTGACTTAAAGAAAATTAAAATATCAATTTGTGACATTGTTTTATAATTAGTTTTGGTAGTTATTAAACCAATCTCTTACTTAATAAGTTTTTTTTTTTTTAATTAATTCCTTTAGTACTAACTTCCCCTTGCTCTTTTATTAAGTTTTGCTTTAGTTACTTATTGTTGAAATAATACAAAACAAAAGACATTTCATTTTAATTTTATTGTTTGCATTTTCCTTTAAGATTTAATTTTATTATTACAAATGTATAAAATCACACATAAAATCATAAAATTATAAATTGCGTAAAAATCAAATATTGTTGAAAAGTAAAAATACAAGGTGAAGGGATTCACGCTTGTACTGTGGGTTAGAGGAGAATTAGCTTGGAAATTCAATGTGTTTTCTTGTTGGGGGATTTAAACATAGGGTGACATTCCCGTCTCTTCCCGCCTAGCCCCACGGGAGGTTGAGATGTCGTTGTTGGGGACTCTCTAGTCCCTCGACGTCAACACAGTTGCGTACATGCAAAAAAGGAGCCCTCACATGATACTGGAAGACAAGACCCCGGATGAAGCATTCACAGGGTTGAAATATAAGATAGGACATCTCAGTATTTTTGGTTGTCCAATCTACATCCATATTCTTGTGGAGAAGAGGAAAAATTTGGATCCCTCGGGTTAGAAGGGCATCCTAGTAGGATATAGCAAGAATTTGAAGGCTTACAGATTCTTTCTGCCATATCAGCGAAAGACAGTGGTGAGTCGAGATGTCAAGTTCCAGGAGAACTTGGCATCAAGTAAATCTCATGAGATTCCTATAGTTGCATATGATACACAACAGGTGGATCCTAAGGATGATTAGAGTAGAGAGACTACCAGTGCAGGGAGGAACCCTTCAGGGGAGGAGGATCAGTTGGCTCCCTTCAAGTCAACCAGGAGGCCCAGGTTGTTGGAGAAGACTTTGGGAGATGCTCAGGAAAATGTTGAGGCTCACAAGATCACATTTAGGGAGAGTAGACCTCCGCGAAAGTTTGCAAATTATATGGCTTTGATGACTAGCATCATAAACTCAGAGCCTTCCATCTTTGAGGAAGCATCTAGCCTACAGGTTTGGAGAGATTCCATGGTTGAGGAGCACAACTCCATCGTGAATATTGATGTTTGTGAGATTGTACGAAGACTAGTGGAAAATTCAGTGGTGACCTCCAGGTGGTTGTACAATATCAATCATGCAGCAGATGGCAACGTGGGTAAGTACAAGGCGAGGTTTGTGCCTTGAGGATTCTCTTGGAAAGAGGAAGTAGACTACGAGGAGACTTTTTCTCCTATATCCAGATACATCTCTACCCGAGAATTGATTTCTATTGCTTCAAAGATGGGATGGAGGAACCACCAGATGGACATAAAGACAACCTTCCTCAACGAGATCATTGAGGAAGAGATCTACATTGACCAGCCATAGGGGTTTGAGGTTCATGACATAGTCATGTGTATGCAGGCTTAAGAAATTCCTGTACGGACTCAAACAGGCGTCGAGGGTTTGGTACTCCAGGATCGATAGTTATTTCCATAGCATGGGCTTCACCAAGAGTGAGGCATATCCCAACATGTATTTGTTACTTGGATCTAAGCCCCTCATCTTGGTGCTCTATGTGGATGATCTAATTTTGACAGGGGCAACAAAGTTGATTGCAGGATGCAAGTCAGACTTGGCGTCAAAATTTTAGATAAAGGACATTGGGTTGATGCACTACTTTCTGGGACTAGAGGTTTGGAAGAGGACGGGCAAGATCTTCCTTGGATAGAGAAGTACACCTTAGAGATCCTGAAGAGATTCAGGATGGAGAACAGTAGACCAATGGTGACAAACCTAAAGAAGGTGGATTCTTAAGATTCGGAGTTGGCATATTCCAGAAAGTACATGAAGTTGATTGGGTCATTGATGTATCTAGTCAACACTCGACCAAACATTTTCTTTGTTGTTAACACCTTGAGTCAGTACATGGTGGAGCCGAGGTAGGTTCATTGTATAGCAGCAAATCACGTGCTCAGATATTTGCAGAGCACAGTTGGATATGGCTCGAGGTACATTGGTGTAGATGGCATAAAGTTGCAGGGCTATTTTGATTTAGACGAGGCAAGTAGTGATACATATAGGAAGAGAACTTCAGGGTGTTGTTTTAGCTCGGGGTCAGTAGTGATTTCCTGGTTCAACAGGAAACAAGCCTCATATCACTCAGTTCAACAGAAGTTGAGTACATGGAAGCGAACTTAGGTAGTTGTGAAGCCACGTGGCTTCACGAGCTACTCACAAGATTATTTGATCAGAAGCTAGAGCTGGCAGTGATTCATTGTGGCAACCATAGTTTCATAAAACTCTCGGAGAATCCAATGTTTCATGACATGTCGAAGCACATTGAGATCATATACCACTTCATTAGAGACAAGGTCATGAACGGAACAGTCAAGATCCAGTACATTTCGACAAATGAGCAGTTGGTAGACATACTCACCAAACCCTTGGTGAAAGGAAAGTTTTTTTTCTTTCGAGACAAGATTGGAGTGGTGGATATTACCTTCCTCTCTAAGAGGGAGTGTTGATGACTGTAGCTCAGACATGTATTTCCACAAGGGGTGTCTAACTTGTGGAAATCGTCATTTAATGACTCCTATGCTTTTTCGGAGTTCACTTTATTAATTAATTAATAAAGTGAACGTTTTTTTTATAAAGTGAGTTTAATTTAATAACGTGCTTAAGTTTTGGCAATGGTGACTGAAGTTAAATGTGAGCAATTTATCTAATGGGGCAGTGAAATTTAGTGTTGTTTGTTGAGATTAGGGATTTTCCCCAACTCAATGTTATAAAAAGACAACAAAGGGAGGAGTCAAGACACACGTTCATTATTCACATCAAAGTGAGTAATTTGGTGAGGAGAGAATAGGGAAGCAACAACTGCACACAAATCGATGTAGCATGCGAATCAAGGTAGCACACAAATTGAGGAAATACAAATCAAGGAAGCACAAAAATCGATGCATCATAAAAATTGAGGTAGCACGCACAAATATGTACAACATATATATACAATTCATATGGACAGCCTCAGCGGATCAACAACACGTAGATCAAGGCACTATGATTTATCAGGTTTTCAAGGTGTTTGTGGTTTTCTCTCAGTTCCATTTTCCAGAGTATAATAGCTCTTGTAAGTTCCAAAGTTATTTTGAATGAAGAATTGATTTTGCTTTACTAGTTTCCCGCTACAAAGTTTGTTGAAATATTGTAACTGTGGAGAATATTATAATTATTATTGAGCTATTCTTATAGATCAAATCCCCTTTTGTGGATTGATCATGCCAGGTCTTGTATATGACCAAATCCCCTTTTATGGATTGATCAAACCATGTTTATATGGTGGTAATTGAGAAGTCGCCCCTAGGGATAATTAAAGTGGTTCTAACCACTAATTGGATAAGTCGACCCCGCTTGATGAAGAGACACAACCCTAGCACCTCCCAGTGAGTAGAATTAAGAGTGGATGATGCATCATTCACTCACTCACTCAAGTCACTCATCTAGTGTGAAAGTTTTGAAGGAAGTTGTAGTTAGAAGAAGGAGAAGAGAGAGGTGCATGCTTAGTGTTGGATATTCTTTGTGGTTTGGTCTTTAGTCTTGGTATTGTATTGGAAATCTATATTAAGGAAGTTTTTGTTGGGTTTTCTCCCCCATGAGGGTTTTCCAGGATAAAATGTCGTGTACCTTGTGATTGTGTTTCTCTAAGTGATCCTGCATATGTTATTATTGTCTAGTAAATTGAAAAGAATTTAATAGCAGCTCTAACTTTAACATGGAATCAGAGCTAAACTGAGTAGATAATATTTCACTGGGTAACCAAAAACGTTATTGTTGTCATACAAGAAAATTAGGGATTTTTGTTGGAAGGGAATTTTTTCCTAAAAACCATATAGAGAAGTGCGCCCTAGCCTAGCGAACTCATTGGCAGCTTGAGCACACCTTTTCAGTGGCCAGAGACTCCGGAAAGTGAAACCCTAGTTTTTACTGGTACCAGAAAACCAAGAAACCAGAACCAGTACCAGAAGTACCAGTCCAATTTTTCGCAGATCAAGTTTTAAGGGGTAAAACTTGGAATTTCTGAAAACAAACAGCTCCAACCTACTCACCTTAGCCCAGTGCATCCAGTCCCTAGATCAGAATTTAAAAATTTGAAGTTTGAAAAATTAGGGTTTTCTCATAAAACCCTAAGTTGCAGTTGCAGTTGAAGTACCAGTTGGAGTTTCAGTTGCAGTTGCAGTATCAATATCAATTGCAGTGTTAGTTCCTGCATACCAATTGCAGTACTAGCACCAGCCACAATACCAGTTGCAGTGAAAGATTTAGCATTGTTTTTTAATTGTCCTGGTGCACCTTACCTTAGCAAATCTCTCGCTAACTTTGTAGCACCCTTGAAGTTTTTAAAGGTTTGGTGTCTATTACCGTTGCTCCCAGATGGTGCCACTACCTACAAATACTATCAGAGGTATATACTTACATATGTTTAAATTGTTAAGCCTTAAAGGGTATTTGCAGGAAAAGGGATCTTTTGCCATAGATCCAGAAGGATCTCAGATCCAGCACATTCAGAGGAATAATGCACCCCAGGTTTGATTATTGTGATATGCATCTATTTGGTATGACATTATGAACATCTAGATTGTATGATGAAGTTGTGACCTTCATATTAACCATCGGTCAAAATTAAACTCAAGGTATTAGATTGATTAAAGCTAAGATTATAGAGTTTATTCTCTAACTTAGACTTATGTCAATAAAGCATATTATCTCAGGACAGGTTGTCATCTTGAGTAAAGGCGACTAGGAAGAAAAGAAACAACACCCATTCTTGAGGACAAAGACTTCAGGTTCTAGGTTTAATTGATTAAGTTGATAAGACTCAAACTTGCACATGTCAAGTTTGATAGCTACCTCATAGTTGAGATAGCATACTTGGTATCATGTGAGCATATTGAGATAAATGATTATTTTAATCATTGACCAGATATAACTAACATCTCCTCCAGGAGAAACTTCTTGATTTGTCTCCAGATTACCATGGAGGAATGATTGATCACAACACTAGAAGAGTGTTTCCCTTAGTATTGCATTTCTTACCTTTAACCCTTGTTGCAAGCAGGTCACAAGTGATAACTCTAAAGGAGCCACTGTGACGATTGTTCTCGCTATTGCTTTATTATTATTATAAAGAGTATTATTATTATATGTTCTTTCTCCCTTGTTGTTCTTGTTCCAGGCAAGTCACGAGTGCCCTAAGGAAACTATAGTGAAGGTTGCAAAATGCAACATATTAAATGATACATGAAGCAGACTATCCAATTTACTGTTGATATTATGGTAGTTGTGGGAGGTATTAAATCTCCACGTGTAACTCTGACAAGAATAGAATATTCTGGGAAGCAAGAAGAAACCCTAAAGCATTGGACATAACCCTAGAAGACAAGTCGACTAAAGAAAATAATTAATAATGAGTTTTTAGCCTCCAGAAAGAGAAGTCGGCCCAGACAGCGAAGAAAGAGTAGTATAAATATAGGATGTCAGAGCTCATTTGTACACACACAGCTCACAACTGCAGAAATCTAGTGTGCACTGCAGAAATTTACTAAGTGCGCAACTCTGGAGAGTAGATGTAGTTGCAGCTACTACAACCTATATTTTCGGTTTTATGCTTGGAATTTCTCTTGGTTATGGTTTGAACTTTATGCCTTGTATGCTAGCTCTGGAGAGAGGTACGCTACATTGATTGGCTATTAGTCCTAGGGTTTTCTTCTAGAATTATTCTTCGTCAAGGTTAAGGTGCTCAGGGGTGGCTTCGGCCTATGGTTGGGTGAAAATATTGCTATATTGTCTATGGTTAAACAAGCACACCTACTTTTCTAATAGGTTATGAGCCCACACTATCTTCAGACAGTCTAACCGTTGGAAGATAGATTGGGAGGATTTGCCTAGTTGCAGTTGCAGTCAAAGTTTTTGTTGCAACAACGAAACCCTAACCCTCTTGTTAAGGCACCTTAAGTGAAGAGATTGACCTAATTTCCAGATATCCTAGTGCACCCTAACCTAGCGCACCTCCCAGTACTCTCAGTAAGCTAAGACATCAAGTTTGAGTTTTTTGGTCAAAGTCAAAGGTTGACCAAGTCAAAGCAGTCATGACTTACTCTATGAAGTCAAAAAAAAAGTTAGAAAGGGCTTCTAACTTTAGAGCATGGAAGAAAATGATTGATCTCATCCTTGTCAAGAATAAAGTGTTGGATATCGTGAAAGGAAAGATCATGGAACCACAGTTTGAAGAAGGAAAAGAGAAGGAACCTCGGAACGTTGCAGAGAAGTTCAAAGACAATGACAACAATGTCATGAGTATCATAGTGGACTCTGTAAAAGACCACTTCATACCCTACATCTCTTATCTTGACTTATCTAAGAAGATGAACAATGCCCTAACTATTCTCTTCTCAGTTAAAAGCATTGGACAAGTAATGAGTATGAAGAATGAGCTTCATGACATGAAAATGAATGATGATGAAAGCATAACATCATACTTTGTGAGAATCTCTTAGTTAAGAGATAAACTACAAGCTATTGAAGAAATCATTTCAAGGAACTAGTAAATATAGTACTCAACAACCTTCCCAAGACATGGGATGCATTTGTCGCAAGCATGAACACAAGAAAGGAGTATCTCACATTTGAAGAACTTTGGACTTCTTGTGCACAAGAAGAATCAATGACTAGCAAAAAAGAGAAATCCCGAAAGAAATATGATGATCAAGCCTTCACAGCAAAATTCAAGAAATTTAAGAATAAGAAGAAATTTGGCTTAAAGAAGGAAACAGACAAAGCATCAGTTGCTAAAGAAAGGGAACCTTCAAAGAAGGCCAAGCAGGATAAAACAAACTTCTTCTTCTAAGTCAAGGTAACAATATTCTTCAAAGTTCTTGTACATACCATGTTTACATGGTTTATGTACATATCTTACATATCTATTTCTTAGAAGATAAGATGTTCAAGTGAAACAATACGTATGGAAGAATAACAAGATAAGGATTGCTAACACGATGACTACAAGTCAAGCAATACACATGAAAAGATGAAGTATGTTGACAACCCTTGGTAACAATTCATGTGGAAGCTATTATATAAGTAACAAATGCCAGATAAGCCGAAATCAGAATCAAACTTGAAAGAGACCCAGAAGAAGTCAAAACAAAAAGAAGTCATCAATCAAGAGGAAATTAGAAAAATACTTGTGACACTTTGCAGAAGGCAATAAGGATGCAGACGGAAGCGTGGACTCTCTTAGATGGAGGGAGATGATTACTGAATTCCAAAAGAAGAGTATGCATTCATGAATAAGGCAAGGATTAGGAGGGAGCTAATCCTAAATGATATGATCCATTAAGGATTATGACATATCTGTCCATGTTCTAATTGAAAGTAGCAACCATGACAAACAACATGTGTTCAGTTTGACTCTAAAATAAGTCTTGTTCGAAAAGAAGCCTTAAAGCATCCTTGGTTTTCCATCTACATCCATGATTCTATGATGAAAGGAAGAAATTGGAATCTTCGGGGCATATAGAAGAACCCATGGACCCAAGAGCTAAAGAGAGACATGAGGAAGAACATGAAGATTCCAAGAAAGAAACAAAAGCAAGAACAACCAGTTATTATACCGAGAATCACAAGACTACTAGCTTGGTTTGAACCCACTAGAAGCAATCAAGCAGAAGAAATGGAAGTTATGATAAAGAACAGTGTATTTAAGAAAATGTGAAATAGACTTGTGAATGGAAGCATTGCGAGATTCAAGTGTTCTTCTAGAAGGAGGTAGAAAAATTATAACAATAGCTCACCAGTATCCATGGATTGGAATTTACATGTAAAAGATTATTCTTTCCAAATAAAGCAAGTGAGAAAGAAGCTTATACCAGAAAGAGACCCATGTATGCATATATAAGAAGACCTTGTATGGATCCAAACAACTTGATGCAGAGTATCTCATATACAACAAAAGCGTGGTGAAAACTTTCTATAACAGAGATAGTGTATCATAAAAGTTACTCAAAAGTGTGGGATGATGGATTGCTAATCCATGGCAAACTCTCATGATGACAGAAGAAGTGCTAATTGGATATGTTTCAGTTTGAGCCTTTCCACGATGTCATGAGCTAGAAGGAAACATAAGTGTTGAATTTGACCATGATATATTGTAATGATCAGAGCTATATGAAGCCTTCAGAGAAAACCAGTGTTCCATGACAAACCGAAGTACATTGAGATCAAGCATTATATTCTTTGTGATGAAGTCCAGAAAAGAGAAGTGGTTCTCCAATGTATCTCCACAAATGAGCAGATAGTAGATATTTTGGTAAAGCCTCTGTCCAAGATGAAAAGTTTGTGTACTCAAGAAACAAGTCGGGGCTCGTGGAGACGAATTCCTTATTGAAAAAGGAAGAGATTACTCCCAGGTTGGGAGCGAGCACTGATATGTTACTGATTCATGGACAGTCATTTTCAGTGTGAAAAATGGTCCAGAATGAGCAGTTCCTTTCCAGTTCGGAAAGTGGTTTGAGATTTTTTACGGACAAGCATTTTCCAGTTCAGAAAATGGTCCAGATCGGACAGTCATTTTCATAATGAAAATGGTTCGATAGATTGTTGGTGTACCATAGACAACGATTCCCCTTGTGGCCAGTGTGGGGGAATGGTCTAGTACATTCATTCTTCTTGGCATTCACTCTGATTAGTGGTCAAGTAGAATGGTCTGCCTCGTCGGGCAATCATTCTTTCGAAGTTCACAATTGTGAGCAATTTGAAAAAATGGTTCGTTTTGGAGGTTGGTGCATGACAGTGATTTCCTCAGGAAATGGTCTGGATAGTCATTCCCTAGGGCAGACTCATTCTCTCCAGGTTACACTGTGATTAGTGCCGGAGGAATGGCCTAGTTAGGTAAATGGTCCAGGTTCAGCAATCAGGGACAGGGATTCCCTAGGGCAGACTCATTCTCTCCAGGTTGCACTATGATTAGTGTCGGAGGAATGGCCCAGTTAGGTGAATGGTCCAGGCTCAGAAATCAGGGACAGTTACTCTTCTATGCTTGAGAAAAATAATCCAAATATCCCATGGATGATGTTTTACCTTCTGAGGGAAGATGCTCTTCCAAATCTCACAGAGGTGAGTGGAAGAATGACCGAGATGACTCAGTTTATATCATGATATTGTTTTGTGCAGGTTGATATCAGGTGATATGATTGATGTGGAGATTGTATGTCTCTGGACAGTAGATGTATGCTACTGTGGTGGATGTGTTCCACTGGTTGTGACCATGCATCATTGATTAAGTAGTCGTGTGCTACCTGGTGTGGTTGTGTACCACTGGATAGTAGTTGTGTACTACTATGGATAGACACAGTTGTGTTCNGTGGTGGATGTGTTCCACTGGTTGTGACTATGCATCATTGATTAAGTAGTCGTGTGCTACCTGGTGTGGTTGTGTACCATTGGATAGTAGTTATGTACTACTATGGATAGACATAGTTGTGTTCTATTGAATGGCATTGTTCTGATTTCCATGAAGACATGAAATCCCCTGGGAAGATTCTCTTGTTTCAGTAACAGAGTAGGAAGCCAGTCATAAGGAATGGAATATGAATTTTTCCTTGAGACCAGAACGGAAGTCAGTGATGACCTCCAAGATTGATGTTCCAAATCAAGCATGTTGCAGATAACAATATAAAGATGTACAAAGACTGATTTGTGTCCAGAGGATTCTCCCAACAAGAGGGAGGAGACTATGACGAAACACTTGCTCCAGTAATTGAATAAATAATTCCATTATTCATGAAGACAAACAAAACAACCATGATTCTGATATAGTATGAGATTCAGGGGGAGCATTCCATGTATTTGAGATTGAGTTATCTCCATGAAAGAAGAAAAACTACCTTCAATATCAGTTATTGAGCCACTCTGAGATGAAACTATTGCCATGATAGAATAGAGGAGCTACTCTCAGAGTTCAGCAACGACAGTAAGAATAGAGAAAGTCATTCTCAGCTTCAGAAATAACATTTTTAGGTACAAAGTCTCAGTTCTAGAAGGAACAATTGTAGAGAGAGTAGAGGACATACTCTCAGGCAGTGAGACAGATAGTGCTTTGCAGAAAACACATAGAGCTAGCACATGATTGTGCAGACTAAGTTGTATATGAACAAATGTACCAAGTTGGTACAATGAGATGTGAACATTTGGTTTGAAGTTAAAGATGGAAAGACTCATGTATGCAGGTTGAAGAAAATTTTGTACAAGATAAAGCAAGCTCCTAGAGCTTGGTATGGCAGAATTGATAGTTCCCTGACGAGCTTGGGCTTTACCAAGAGTAATGTTGATTCTAACCTTTACTTTAAGTTTATGAATGATGAGCTAGTTATATTTCTATTATATGTGGATGACTTATTCTTGAGAGGAGAAGAAAAGTTCATCATAGATTGTAAGTAGAAGCTCATTGCAGAATTTGAGATGTAAGACCTAGGCTTGATGCATTATTTAGTAGGTCTTGAAGTTTGGCAGAGCCCAGAGAAGATATTCCTTAACCAAGGGAATTATGTGGTAGAAATACTGAAGAGATTTGACATGTTGGACTGTAAAGCCATGGACACACCCATGGAAACAAAGTTGAAGCTCCTGGTGGATACTTCATCAGAATTGGTTGATGCTACTCGATATAGATAGATCATTGGAGCGTTGATGTATCTGACGAATAACAGGCCAGATATATGTTTTGTTGTGAACACCTTGAGTCAATATCTGGTAGAGCCCAAACATGTTCACCTTGAAGCTGCAAAACATGTGATGAGATACCTTAAGAGTACGTTGGAATATGGTCTATGTTATATTGGAGATCATGACTTATGACTATATGGATATATTTATTAAGTTTGGGCTGGAAGTGTTTCTGATGGAAAGAGCACTTCGGAATGTTGTTACAGTCTAGGGTCAGCCATGAAGCTCCTGGTGGATACTTCATCAGAATTGGTTGATGCTACTCGATATAGATAGATCATTGGAGCGTTGATGTATCTGACGAATACCAGGCCAGATATATGTTTTGTTGTGAACACCTTGAGTCAATATCTGGTAGAGCCTAAACATGTTCACCTTGAAGCTGCAAAACATGTGATGAGATACCTTAATAGTACGTTGGAATATGGTCTATGTTATACTGGAGATCATGACTTATGACTATATGGATATATTGATTAAGTTTGGGCTGGAAGTGTTTCTGATAGAAAGAGCACTTCGGAATGTTGTTTCAGTCTAGGGTCAGCCATGACTTCATGGAAGAGCAGGAAGAAATCCAATATTGCTCTCAATATTAAAGAAGAGGAATACATTGCAACATGTTTCGCCAGTTGTGAAGCCATATGGCTTCGGAAGTTGTTAAAATGTCTATTTGATCTGGAGATGGAAGCCACCATGATTTTATGTGATAACCAGAGTTGCATAAAGATGACGGAGAACTCTATGTTCCAAGATAAGTCGAAGCACATAGAAATTCTATATCACTACGTTCGTGATATGATGCAGAGAAGAGCTACAAAGCTCCAATATGTTGGCACAGATGAGCAAGTTGCAAAGGTGTGGACCAAGCCTTTGTCTTGTGTAAAGTTTAAATACTTTCGAGACAAACTTGGTATAGTCCGAAAGGACTGCCCTCGAAAGGGGGAGTGATGTTGATGATACTATGGTATCCTGACCAACATCAGGTAGCTCAGTCAGGATTTTATATCCTAGGGCACTGATCATCCCTGGACAGATCTCGAAGATCTAGTAAGGATGGTCTGTCAGAGTACCTGTGCATGTATATGTCAGAGGTGCTCAGTAGTGGTAGCTCTGTTAGGATTTTATATCCTAGGGAATCTTTTGATTCATGGGCAGATCACGAAGGTACAGTAAGGACAGTCTGCTAGAGTACTGCGTGGTAGCTCTGTTAGGATTTCATATCCTAGGGAATCTTATGATTCCTGGGAAGATCTCGAAGGTCCGGTAAGAACGGTCTGTTAGAGTACCACAAAATGTTGTTGCACCTGCCTCATTATGTTGCCATATGATGATGATATTGTTAT
>JASDQU010438630.1:0-37654 GCA_032191745.1 Picea mariana
CCCCACACTCATTCACCCCCCCCTCTAATTTTGGTAGGTGTGTCCAGCACTTATTAGCTAGTACAACTGGCTTTACATAACCAGTATCTACCGCATCCCAAACATCTGCACCTAAATCCATTATGTAGGTTCTCATTCTAACTTTCTAGAAGGCAAAGTTTGTTCCATTGACAGAGGGGCCTTATTGTTCGAATTTCCTTCATGGATTGACATGTTTAAGCTCTAGGATCTACCTTTAGATAAAAGGGGCTGGCTCTGATATCAATTGTTGGACAACTGAGAGGGGGGGTGAATCAGTTGTTTACCGAGCTTGAACAATTATACTTATTTTTAATTCTTTATAAAGCACTCAATGACAATCACAATGATGTAGGGCAATAAGCAATAGCATATTCAACATCAATCACACATATGAGATACATAGAGACATANCTTTATATGATAAGTAATATTTACATTCTTTACATTATCATACATATGAGCACCAACTCATAATGAGGTTGCAACCTCTGTTTTGCAAGATGCTACTTGCTGAGAGCACCAACTCTCTATTTTTTCTAGTACCTACTAGAAGAAAACACCAACTCCCTGGTTTCTCTAGCACCAACTAGAAGGAAGCACCAACTCCCTAGTTATTCTAGCACCAACTAGAAGGAAGCTACAAATCCCTGTGTTCAAGCACTCCCTTGAACCTTTGAGGACACCAGTCCTCTCTAGCACCTCCCTACCACCCTGGTTTATGAATATAGATTACTAAAACTTATTACAATGATATAGTGTTCAACAACATCATACAAGTCTCATCACTGTTCTACAAGATTTCATTGATCTGTCTTCCTCACTATCTTCCTGCACACATGCCTTGCACTTTTATGTTCTTCTACCTCTTATTCTTTCTACACCATTCCCATTCAATGCACCTTTTGTCTTCTGTCCATTTTAGTTGCTGCACTCCACATCCTTATTCACACATGCATCACTCTCAACAACAAAAACCACCATATCTTCTTTTCTCCACATTCTTATACCCCCTGTGCATCTTGTGCATACTCTGTATGAAATGGTTCTGCATGCACTGCATGTCGAGTGCACTGCCTGTTCATCATGAAAACTCTCCAGCTTCTCTGTTCGTTAATCCCATGTGTCCATCATCACTGGGTGTCATCATCAAATTACTTCACATCACCAACAGTTAAGATTCTTCATCTTCTGTTACAGTTGAGATCAACTACTCTGTTGCAGTTATAGGATCCAATGTTCATTCAGCTGTCAATCACCTCCATGAACAATTAGTGTTCTACTTGTCGATCCTCAAGATTCTTCACCACCTCTGTCAATTACCCCAAAGTGTCTTCGAGTCCTCTGGCACACACCATCAGTGGTTTCTGGAAATTACACTGTGACGTGCAATAGTAGACCTCCAATTTGATTCAATTTCATCTGCACCGTTGGATGAATTTCATTAGTCTTGCGTTCATTTCGGCATTTTGGGATCACTCTGGTGGAAGATTTTAGTAATCACCATTTCCCAAGCCCCGAAACTCCGAAAAGGAGCTTGTATTCACTAACTCCTTCCCCCATGTTTCACCGATGTGACCAAAGGTTGTGACCTCTAGCTGAGCCTAACTATGTTTTTCATTTCAACTTTTCATCAATTTGGCATTCATGTGATCAAGTGTCTTAACACTTCATGTCGCAATCCCCGAAATGGAGCTTGGTTTCTCTAGCTCTTTCCTCTATCTCTCACTGATGTGACCAATGGCTGTGACCATAGCCTTATTAAAAAGCTGCATTTCACAATTTTGCATTTTGGCACTTCGGCATTGGGACTCCTGTGGTAAAGTTTCTTGACTCTCCATGTCGCGGTGCCCGAAACTCTGAAACGTAGCTTGTCTGTGACATTTCGTGACTTTGGGTTTCGCGATTTCAGGACTCCTCTGATCAAGAGTCTTTACTCTTGACTCCTCCTACTCCCGATATTCGAAACTCCGGTATGGAGTCTTTATCATTTCCCCACTTCAAGTTTCACTACTTCGGGACTGTTTATGATGAGTCTTTCTCATTTCCATTTCCCGGTATCTGAAATCCTGGTATCCAATACTTCGAAATGGAGTCATATCAACGGTAAATGATCTCCTCGAACCAACAGCTCAGATCATTTCGCCATTTCGCATTTCTCCATTTCGACACTCCTATTGATGAGAGTCTCTGACATCTCCATCTCCCGGTAACCGAAATCTCGGTATTCAATATTTTGAGTGGTGTGCCTATTTCAATATTTCAGGATTTCTCCTTTAGATACTTTGGGACTCCTGATGATGAGATTTTTTGACATGTCCATCTCCCGGTAACCGAAATCCCAGTATTCAATACTCTGAGTGGTGCGCCTCTTTTAGGTTTTTGGGATTTCACATTTCGACACTTCGGGACTCCTGATGATGAGAGTCCTGACATCTCTATCTCTCGGTATCCGAAACTCTGGTAGCTGAAACTTTGAGCGATGTGCCTGTTTCACGATTTTGGGGTTTCGCATTTCACCTTGCTAGTTAAATAGAATTCAAGTTCTCCTGGATCCAACGTCATTCAGACCTCTGGCTCATATCTAACATTCATCGGAAATTCTTCTGAATCCAACACCGCATACTCTGATCTTTCCATCAATGACAATCTCACCTGCCTGAAAACTTGCCAACAGTTTGTTAGTAAATTCGAGGATGCTTATCAAGCAACCTTGAAAGCTGAAGAGAAATTGGCCAGAAGACAAATCCAATGAAACAAAGGAGGAAATTCGAGTAGAGGTAAGAGAACCAACAAAGAGAAGTTCCAGAAATGAAAGCATGAAGTTGTAAAGCAACATAGTCACCCAAAGAAAGGTGGAAGTTCTAAGGAAGGACAACATGGAGGAATAAGATATTTTCCTAGAGGATGAGGAATATCCATAGGAGGTGAAATTAGATGTTATGCCTGTGGAAAGATAGGGCACATGTCTTGGGAATTCCCAGAGAAGAAGAAAGACACTAGAGAAGGAGAAGCACACATTTCTAAAGCACAGAAGCATGGGGAAGAAGAAGTAGTGGAAGAAGGAAAGAACCTCATGATGAGGAAAGTTTTTCTTAAATTAGAGAAGGAGGTAGAGGAACCAGTTTAGTGAACAAGTCTGTTAAGAACTTCTTGCAAAATGAAAGACAAAGTTTGCAAAGTGATCATAGACAGTGGGAGCATTGGCAATCTAGTATCCACAAAAATGGTGGAGAAACAAGAGTTGAAGACAACTACACATCCAAACCCATACAAGGTATCATGGTTACAGAAAGGACATCAAGTAATGGTAAATCGACAATTCCAAGATGAATTTAAAATAGGAGGTTATAGGGATGAAATATTATGTGATGTAATTCCTATGGATGTTTATCATATTTTATTGGGGAGACCATGGCAGCTTGACAGAAAATTTATTCATGATGGGAGGAAAAATACTTATACCTTAGAAAAGAATGGTAGGACACATATGTCGTTACCAATAGAAGACAAAGAGAAAAATAGGGAATCTAGTTCAAGTATACTTCTCATGAGTGAGAAGGAACTCTTGAATGAAGTCAATATGGAGTAGGATATGCAGTTTTCTATAGTGAGGAAGCCAAGATTTATCCTTACAAATAATTATGTAGAAGATGTACCCGAAGAAATACAAGAACTATTAGAAAAGTTTGTTGACATAGTAGTGGATGAGTTACCTCACTCATTGCCACCCATTAGGAGTATAATCCATCATATTGACCTTATCCCAGGAGATAGTTTACCAAACAAAGTAGCTTATAGGTTGACACCTAGAGAGAATGAGGAATTCAAAAATCAAGTCCAAGAGTTATTGGATAAAGGTTTAGTCAGGGAAATCTTAAGCCCATGCACAGTACCAACTATGTTGAGTCCTAAGAAGGATGGAGGATGGAGAATGTGTACAAATTTCAAAGCCATCAATAAGATCACCATTAGGTATGGATTCCCTTTACCTAGGATGGACGATTTGATGGATTGTTTGAGTGGAGCAAGATATTTTTCCAGGATAGACTTGAAGAGTGGATATCATCGAGTAAGGATGAGAGAGGGAGATGAATGGAAGACAACATTCAAGAAAAATGAATGTTTGTTTGAATGGATGGTCATGCCATTTGGGATGACAAATTCCCCAAGATCATTTATGAGATTAATGAATGAAGTGTTAAAAGACTTCATAGGAAAAATTTTCATAGTATATCTGGATGAAATACTAATCTTCAATAAGACAGATGGATATCACTTAAAACATTTGACATTAGTTATGAGAAGGTTGGAGCAAGAAAAATTGTTGATAAATCTGAAGAAAGGCTCTTTTATAAAGACAAAACTCATATACTTGGGTTTTGTGATCTCTTCAAATGAATTGAAGATGGATCCATAAAAGGTGAGAGAAATCAAAGAATGGGCATCTCCAAGAAGCATATTTGAGGTAAGAAGTTTTCATGGGTTAGAAAGCTTTTATAGAAAGTTTATAAACAAATTTGGTGGTATATGTACACCCATGTTGGACACTGTGAAGAAGAAACACCAGTCTTTTAAATGGACAGAGGAAGTTGAAAAAAGTTTGCAAGTGTTGAAGGAGAAGATCACAGAACAACCAATTCTGGTCTTACCAAATTTTGGCAAACATTTCAAGTGAGATATGATGCAAGTAGAGTAGCTATTGGAGCAGTCTTGAGTCAAGATAATAGGCCAGTTGTGTATTTCATTGAGAAGATGAATGACACCAAGAAGAAGTATTCCACATATGAAAAATAATTTATGTTGTGATTCAAGCTTTAAAGAAGTGGAGGAACTATCTAATTCCTAAAGAATTTGTCATGTACAGTGATAATCAAGCCTTGTAGTTTATTACTAGGCAAGAAAAATTGAATCAGAGACATGTTAAATGGGCAGAATTTATGAAGAATTGTATGTTTCATATTAAACATATCATTGGAACTGATAACAAAGTTGCAGATGCTTTGAGCAGGAGGAGTTTAATTGTACATGAATTCCAGGTGGAGGCCTTACGGTTTGAAAACCTCAAGGAAATGCATTGAGAAGATCTAGATTTTAAGAAAGCTTATGAGGCATGTAAGAATACTTTGTTGGGAGACAAAAGCCCATGGACAAAATATTTGATCCAGGATGGATTATTGTTCAAAGGGATCAAACTATGCATACCAATATGCTCAATGAGAGATAATATGCTTAAAGAGAAACACAATGGAGGTTTAGTTGGACATTTTGGTCATGATAAGACATTTTCATAGCTGAGCAATTCATACTATTGTTCGAGCATGAGGGTAGTGGTGAAAAGGTTTTTGAACAAATGCAGGATTTGCCAATATGCAAAAGGAAGACAACAAAACCATGGTTTGTATCATCCATTACCAATTCCAAAAAAGCCATGTGATGCAATCAATATGGATTTTGTATTGGGATTGCCTAGAACCAAGAAAGGGAGTGATTCCATATTTTTGTGGTGGATAGATTTTCAAAAATGAAACATTTCATACCATGCCAAAAACAAAATGATGCTACACACATAGCCAACTTGTTTTTCAAAGAAGTGGTGAGACTACATGGATTGCCTAGGATCATGGTTTAAGACAGAGACACAAAATTTGTAGGACACTTTTGGAGAACTCTATGGAAGAGGCTAGGGATAAAATTATCCTTTAGTTCAGCATATCATCCTTAGACAGATGGATGGATTGAAGTAGTAAACATGAGTCTAGGAAACTTGTTAATAAGTTTAGTCACTGAGCAAGGCCGTTAATGGGATTAGATTCTGGCACAAGCAAAATTTACATTTAACAATTCAGTGAACAAGAGAACTGGAAAACGTCCATTTGAAATTATGTATGGTATATATCCAAGAGAGATTATAGAGTTGAGAGATCTGAATCAAGATGAATTCAGAAGTGCTGGCGCAGAAGATTTTGCAATAGAAATGAAAAAACTCCATGACAGAGTCAGAGAGAAGATACAAGACATCAACCTGAAATATAAGAGCAGAATTGATCAAAAGAGAAGAGAAGTTAAATTCGAAGTAGGAGATGAAGTTTTAACTTATTTGAGAAAAGAAAGGTTTCCAAGGGGAACATATCACAAGTTGAATATGAAGAAGATAGGACCATGCAGGATTCTAAGAAAATTTGCAGCCAATGCTTATGAAATTGGATTTCCAGACAATCTTGGGATATCACTGATATTCAATGTTGCATACCTGTATCCTTACAGGAGAGATGATGCAGGAGAACTAGATGATCAGAAAGAAGTTCAGTGGGAAGAAAAAATTCCCACAACAAGAAAACGTCAGATGGAGAGAATCATAGAACAAAGAGTTGGAAAGAACACCAGGAGGAATACATATCCTGAATACTTAGTGAAGTGGAAAGACCATCCAATGGAATATTAAGGTTGGGTCACTGAACCTCATATTTTGAAGCATGGAAAAACAATATAGGAGATCATGGACAAGAGCCCATGAATATTTTAGCCAGAGGAGTATGATGCAAGAGCATCGCCTTCAAAGTCAAAGAAGCAAGTGTGCAGGCAAGGATATGACAACTCATCATGAAAGAATTTCAAATCAACATTTAACTCAGAAACAGAATGAGTTGTTGAGATATTTTGGAAACAACATTTTTTAAATATATCTTGTTGTAAAGTCTTGCACGACTATAAGGAGTTGCAGATAGAGAGTGTTAGTTCTTATCTAGTAATAACTGATAGTTATTATAATAGGAAAAGGTAGGTAACCTCTAGAAAATGATAGGATAGGTTGCAGACAGGTCAAAGAATATCTCGAGTAGCCACTCCTTAGATAGATTTGTTGTTGTATTGTATATAAAAAAAAAAAGAGTAGAAGAGAGTAGCAGAGAGAACAAGACATAGGAGGAGTTTTCTTACAGTAGCAGATAGGAAAAGAAGAAAGATGTAATGAATAACTATAATACTATGTAATTTATTTCATGAATGAATAGAGAAAACATAATTGTTCCAATTCCTTGGACAATTTTAATTTTAAGGTGTGATTGAAAGAATGGTGTATTCTGTGTGTGTTTTAGTTCATTTCATTTATGTATGATTGTTTATGGTTGATCATATAAATCTATGAAGAACTGGATAAGTTCCAATTGTTCTTCTTCTGAGAACTCATATGAAAGGAGTGCATATCGTATGCAAGGAGTGCATCGAAAGATTCTTGAATTGACTCAGAAGTGTTCAGAAGGAATGACAAGAACTTATACCAAGAGAAAGGAGTGCACAAAGTCAAGGAATGACTAAGTATTGAAGAACTAGAATAGAGAAGTGCAAGGAGTGCGGGAAGTGTTTATTTCTAATAAATCCTTAAATATAAGTTTTTTGAGATCCCAGGAATGCAAGGATTGCATGGGAGATCAAAATCCTCAAGGGAATCAAGATCATAATGGATAGCAAGGAAAAATATTCAAAGTGAGTGAAGCTATGAAGATTTCATGAATTATCGATCAAGATCCTTCGAGGAGGGAGCGAGATCGTTCCAGATCATCAGATCTAGGTAAAGTACACAAACTTCAAATATCTATGTGCATACAGGAGGGAAGAACTGCTGAAGTCCTGAAGAGGTTAGGGACCATTCATCACCAAGAGGGACAAGTGGCCTAAAATCTATAATTCCGGAGCGGAAGAACATTGAAATTTTCATATACAAGGAGAAGGTGAAATCGTTGAATCACCAAAGAGCTGAAGTAGATCCTGACCATTGGTCGCCAGGAGCTACGTGTCAATAGATAGGGGAATTTGGGTGAAAATGCTCAGAAAACGAGTGTGCAAGATTTAAAACTCCTGAAGCCCAAAGAGCTGAAGTGATTCACAACCGTCGATCTGAGGGAGACATGCATCGACAGATTGTCGACTTTGGGTGAAAACACTATGAAATAAAGCGAGTGTGCAGGAGTTGAAAACTACTGAAGCCAAAATAGTCGAAGTGAATTGTAGCCATAAAATTTAGAAGGACACACGACAGAGATACATTGAATTCAGGTGAAAGTAGTTCGGGAGGAAGCAAGTGCAGAAAGTTTGAAACTCTGAAATCCCGAAGAGCCAAAGTTAATCGCAGTCAACAATCTGTGAGGAACACAGGTCGATAGATCGTCAAATTTGGGTAGAATTACTGCGGAGGAAGCAAGAGAGGAGAGTTTGAAGCTCCTGAATACTGAAGGGATGAAATCCATCGTATCTGTCGATTTGAAAGGAGGACACATGTCGATAGATCATGGAGAACTGGGAGTGCATGCGAGAAGAGAAAAAGGGTCATTGATTTATAGTTGACCAAGATAGAAAGAGGATATATCTCAGCCATCGATCAAGAGGCAACGACCGAGATCACAAGATCAACACTCACGCTTAATAGTGGGGGCGGAAAGTGATCGAGTTTTAAAAATCTTAGAGCGAGCCACAATCGAAACCACAGAATTCCCAAAGGGATACGTGGAATTTGATAGTGAATTGTGGGGAGAAAAGCAATGCAGTCTCAAACTAATCTTGGCCATCCCGCAATCATGTGCTTATGTGAGGTCATCACCTGATGTCACATGCAGGAAGGGGCTAATGGAAAAGGAGTTGGCACCTGAACTTTGATATTTCGGGAGAACGAAGGAAGAGGTCGTAGGTATCATAGGACCTGCACCAAAAGATAAGAGGGCATGTGTTTAATTAAAAAGTGATATCATCAAGGTTTCAAGGAGCAGATTTGGCTTGGAGAATTGAAGATCCTAGACTGGGAGGTCATGCAATCCCAAGGGAGAGTGGGGGGTCTGCATCATACTAGGACAAATAACACCTGCAATGAGAAATTCTTGAACAATTTTCTCAATTTCATTTTTTTGGGAAAAGGGTTGATGATAGGGATGAACATTGGGAGGAAGGATGTTAGGGACAAGGGGAATGGAATGATCATGAACACCATGGAAAGGGGGAAGTTCTTAGGTACTAGAAAAAAAAATTTGATGTTTGGAGAGGATAATTGGATTTTGGTGGCACAAAGGGTGTCCCAGTGGCGTGACTAGAATGTAGTTGTGAAATAATGTCGGAATGACATTTTTTGAAGAGATTTTCCATGCAATGGGAACTGATGATATCATAGGAACCTATTTTGATTCCTTGGAACTTATACAGTTGGCCCTCCTGGGTGAATTGCATGGTTAATTCCTTAAAATCCATGAGAATGGGACCCATATTCCTTAGCCATTTGACACACAACACAATGTCACAACCACCCATGTTGATAACAAACATATGAGATTTCATGTGGTATTGACCAATTTGGAGATAAATATTTTCACAACACCCCCCACATTTCATGGACCCATCATTAGAAATCATGATTTGATAATTATTGAATACATGGATGTAGCAATTAGTTTCTTGGGCAATGTGGCGATGAATAAAATTATGGGTGCTTCCACTATCAATAAGGATGATGACCTTATGATGCTTAATGTAACCAATTATCTTGAGGGTTTGGTGAGCAGATAAGCCAGTGAGAGCATCAACACAAATGACTGGTTCAATTTCAGGAGAGTCGGAAGGTGGAGTCATGTTCGTGGGTTCAGGTGGCTCGACCATAGGGGGAGCCTCAACATCGTATTTAGAAACATCCTCGGATATGGCCATAAAAATATTCTATTTCTTACACTTGTGCCCAGGAAAATATTTTTCATCATAATTATAACAAAGTCCCTTCAGTTGGTGTTCATCCATTTCTACCCTGGTCAATTTATGGATCTTTAGTGGAGCGGAAGGAGGGGTGGGAGTGACTGGTTTAGGGAGAGGAATAAAGGATGGTTTTATGGTTTGAGAAGAGACAACTTGTTTTGATTCTTTAGCTACTTTATTATTTTCCACACAAATATAAGGTCAATCCATGAGGACATGGGAACGGATCTCCTCCCTGAGGCCACTGATAAAAAATTCTCAGAAAAAAGCATTAGAGATGCCCTCTATGCGGCAATCCAATTGTTCAAAAGAAACTATAAAGTCTTCCACTGTGCCAGATTGTTTCAAGTTTGTCAAACATATTAATTGGTTGGTGTCAGTGTCAAAGCGTTCATAAATATCTACAACAAATTGTGTCCAAGCCACGTACCCTTGACGATCATTTTTTCTCCATTGCCACCATTTCCAATGTTCTTGATCTAGATGGAGAGCACCATACCGGAGCTTGGCCAACTCATCTGTAATGTTGTACAAAGAGAAACAATGTTCCATTTGAGTTACCCAATCGATGGGATCCAAACCATAAAATTTATTTACATCCACATGTGGAAGGTGTAGGTCAGGCTGAAAGTGATGGGAATGAAAATTATAGGAATTGAATTTTCACCTTTGGGGTGAAAAGGTGGGTCAGATGAGGTAAGGTTTACAGGGATATTCATCTTAGCATAGATCATGTTAGTGAAGGATGCAAGCTAGGTGGCGAGGTCCTATTTGATGGTTTCCATTTTTGTGTCTAGGGAGGAATGCATGTTTTTATTGATGGTGGCAATATTGGAACTGAGATGTCTCACTTCCTACTGGGTATATGTGAAAGTAGAGAAAAGGAATTGAAGTGGGCTTCCAAGTATTGGCTACAGGTTTGGGCCATGATAAAGAGGGAAAATCGAAAGGGATGGGTGGGACCACAGAGAAAAAGGGTTATGGGTGAAGGGTATCATGATGATCGGGGCGAGGAGGGGAATCCAATGGGGTAAGGCCTAATATCTCAGGGCACCAACTAAGGAGGCTAGAACGTGCACTTAGTCATACTACCTAACTACCTAGGTACTAGAGAGTATCTTCTCGAGTGATCTTCTTGGTGGAACTATAGTAGTCAGAAGGTCAATCGGGTTATCTACGAAGGGCTTTAGGATATCTAGGTTGATCCATATATAGGTGTTTTCAGATGTTCTACAACTCGAAGGGGTACCAACAGGGGTTACAAGGGTGACCAACAATATTTTCTTAAGTATGACTTGTAGTTCTTCTGTGTATTCTTACCTAACCATGAATTTATGCATTGAACGACATATATTTGTAGCTTTAAGACGTCAAAATACGTCTCCACTTTGAAAAAAAATTAACCCACAATTTTCTACTGGCGAAAGTTTTCTGATACCACTTGCAAGGTACCAGATCTATTAAAATAGTTGAAAATAGAAATATTACATAGAATAACAGTGGAACAACCCAATAGATGAGATCACAACACCAAAATAATACCTTTATTGATAGGAAACATTGTTCACTTTCCTCCTTGAGGGGGAAACCTCTAGCAGAGAAGACCTCTATTACATTAACTCTCAAGACGAAACTTCCCATACCCTCTACTCATATCTATACTAAATATATCTATCCAAAAGAACAATCTAGATGAATATCCTTCTATATGTGGAATATTCTATTAGATCTTCTTACATTTAACTTATTCTTCCTTATTGCTAGGCCTTATTAATATTGACCTTTATTACATAGAAATATATTATTCTACCTACATGAGGGGTTAGGGAGGTTAGGTCCCTAACACCGCATCAACTGGAAGTTGATGCTTTATCGGACCTTATGGGATTATAGAACCTCAGTAAAAAATGCTATTTCCTTCTCACATTTCCAACTCGTTCATGGAGTGGAAGCCTTTTTTCCTATTGAATGTGAAGTTCCTTCACTTAAAATAGCAGTCGAGCTCCTTCAGGACATGATGAATTTTTTCCCACGATTCCAAGTGTAAAGTGTTGGATCCCACGATATGAACCAAGGTGTAGAGAATGACTCAGAGGCTCATGTTGGTTATTTGTTTAATTGGCACTTGTGAGCCACTCTTCTCGGTACTGGCTATGTAATACTCATTTATATAGTCATTTATTCTCTATCCTCCTCCTCGAGATTGGAAGTTTTGTATTTCTTCTCTCCTTGAGAGACTGGAGATGAAGTAAATTTATTCAACCATAATGGTCAAACACTATCTAGGGAGCATGAATTCCTTGACATCCAGGTTCCCGTAGTCAATTAGGATATTCAATGATCTCCTTTGTTCTCTCATGCCACCAACTTGGAAGAGATTTTACATGCCACAATCACCCAGATATTTTTTGGCCTGATCATTATCAAACATCGCTCGAACCACCTCCTCATGCTCATGTTCTCTCTAGAGGATGGACATCCTATCATTTTCGAATGAGTTTTGAGTTGGTTTTTATTTTTCATATTCCTTTCTGCGCATCCATGTATTTTCTTTAGAACAATTGCAAATATTCACGACTGGTGTTTCCACCAGCTGTGAACTTCTGCGGGTTTCCTTAATGCAACTCACGGATGCGCAGATACAAGTTTTTAAAATCACCTTTAAGCGTGAATTTTTACTAAAATTGGTAGAATGATGAATTGAAATGCAATACAAGGATGTATTACTTACTTGTTGTGGGTGGAAAGTGGTGGAGTTACTCCAAGCTCCACATTTTCATGATTTTTTTTCTGCAAGGGTTTTGGTCAATTTGGTAATTTTTTAGGTGAAATGGTAAAAATAGAATGGTAATTGGGTAATTATAACAAATTTTGTTAAAATTTTATAAACCCACTTCCTAAAGTTTCCTATTTTTCTCAAATTTTTCAACTAATGGCCAAATTTTTGTAGCATTATCATCCCTTTGGAGGTCTTAAGACTTTTTCTCTAGTACTTTTTGGTCGAGTCTTTGACAAGACTCTAGGAAGGTAATTTTTTTTTAACTGGCATTTAGGTTAGGGTGCATTTCCACTAAAAATTTTCATTAATAGTTACATTTATCGTTTAAACCTAGGGTCAACCCCATTAATGATCGATGAAAACCTTCTCTCTGCTTCAAAGCATCGTTCGATTGATGGTAGAGCCTACCTTCCATGAGCACTCTAATATAGAATCCTTTTATTTTCTTGCGCTCCTACTGCAAGTTTGTCTTTAGGCTTAGGGGTCCTGTTTTAGTCCCGCCATGAGTTCACGTTTGAAATTCATGCTTCTTACTCCCTCTCATTGTGGCCCTTTTCCCGCAGGACCCCTATCTTATGGAGTCCATAGTTAAGCTCTTTTCAAAATCCTTAAAATTGAAAAGATTTTTGAGTGACATTGTTCCTTGTACACTCGTTAATGGATTTGAGGGAACGTCTGTCCAACACAGGTTTACCCCTTTTTCAGACTGAGCAATACTACTTACGAAAAAGGTATACTCTAGTCTACGAGCTAGAAGTGTTCTCTTAAGTTGTATTTTATACTTTTTCGGGATCAGGGGACTAACTTTACGAAAAAGGGCGAGGGTTTCCATAGTTAATCTCTTTTCAAACTCCTTAAAAATAAAAATATAGTCGAGTGATATTGTCTCTTTCATGATTGTTAAAAAGGTTTTGAATAGGCTTCATTTCGGTATAAGTTTAACCCTTTTCTGAATCAACTGGACTATGTATGAAAAAGGAATACTCTAGCCCCAATGACCAGAAAAATTCTCCTTGGTATGATTTTATTCTTTTTCGAGCCCTGGAGGATAAACTTACGAAAAATACCATTATGGAGAGTTGTACTTTCCAAATTTGATTCATAATTGCATATGCGTATTGATTTATCATGCTTTTAGGCCTAATGCCCGCTTTAGCACGCTCTTGTTGAACCACTTGCCTATGCATTCCTATCAGTTCTCAACCTTTCATTTTATTCCTTTGTGACTCGATACCTTATCCCTAGAGGGAACATCTCCTAAGTGTCTTTATCTCGCACTTGCTTCTTTCCATTGAGCATAGGTATGTGTTGGCGATAAAAATCGCAATGAGGATTTTTCTCACAAAGTATTGCTAAAGCCTATTATTTAATCTAAGCTAATGATATATAATACTAGTAGGTGGGACCCCCTTATATATTGGAGGATCAGATAAGGTTCTTGTTGGCCATTGACTAGGTTTTTTGGAAATGTTGGTCATGTTTGACCAATTTTGGGACTTCGACAAGTTGGTTGAAGGCTGAGCGCAATTCAAAGCGGAGATCGCGGGATCTTGGCCCCTTCTTAGGGATGTTTTGGAATTAGGGTTTATGTAACGAGTATGGGGATGTCATCCCATGGGTTTAACCATGTTTAGGCCCTTTTTGTAATATATAAATAAGTATCTAGGCAATGTAAGAAAAGAGATCTAGCTAGCCAGGGAGCTAAGTGTGAATAGTTGTAAATTCTCTCTGCATACTATGTGGAGAACTTGCAAAGCTCAGTCCAAGTAATTGTAAGAAAGGCTTTGTGTTGTGACCTAGCTTGGGGAAGGAGGATCTGGCGAAGTGTGCGAAGATATCCTGTCCTATGAAGAGTAGGATTTTGTGGCTCTGTGCATGTATATGATTAACAGAAGACAATAAAGAGAAGAAGAGTTGGTGGATGTAGCCCCAGGCTAGGGGTGAACCACGTATATCATGTGTTATGGTTGTTATAATGTTCATAGGATTTATGCTTTTTGCTTACCTTCATGAATTTTTAGATACATATGATATGATATTTTAGTGAATAGCGATGTGAATGAATGCTATATCTGATCTATTTTGATGTGCTTAGTGCTTGGGTGTATTAGATCTTGGTGAATACTGCACTGTTCTGTAATTAGGGTTTTATCTGCGTTGTGAATAAAGGTTAAGTGCTAATGAATGATAACTGCTAAGTGATTTTTTAGAGTATTGTAATCATAGATCTGTGTCCCAACTAGGTTGTAGACACTGGAGTCCTACAAGGACCCCTACCTCTACCTCGGGTGAGATTTCATCTTCTTCATAGGTATTGCCAAAAGGGCCGATAGTTAGGGTTTTGTTGGTGCACTGTTGAAGGATTGAACCCTGGGTCTACCCCTGTGCCAAAAAATGGTTACGTTGTGGGGACTTGAAACTGTGATTGTTGGGAACTGAGGAAAAGAGAAAGCTATGTGCATAGATATGTTTCCCTAGTGTGCAGTATTCTACTTGACTTGTGAAACTCTGTGCTAAGAAAGGAATTTGATCTGAAGAAAAGAGGTAAGATCTTAAATCTTTGTGCTCTGATAAAGGTAAGATAAGTGGAAATTTTTGTTTTGAAAGTATGGATCTAGGTATGTTTGATAAATTTTGTCCTAGCCTAAAACCTAGGACACAGCTAGGAGACAAAAGATTTGATATGCGTAGATCTGATAGAAATTGTCAAAGATATGTTATGCCTATGCATAGAAAGGATTTTTGGAGTAACAAATGGATGCAATATCTTAGAAATAATTTTTTGCAGGTTAGTTACTGTGATCCTAGTGCACAGTACAGGAAAGGCTGGGGATCATTTAAGATAAAGAGAGGATTAATCCTTTGTTACAGTTGCAGAAGACTAGGACATCTGGTTAAGAAATGACCTAGTAGAAGACCTAGTTGTCTTTGTTGTAAAGGTATGGACCATGAAGTTCTGGATTTCCCTAAAATGATTTCTAAAGTTGAGAAGATGAATATGAGGCAAGAAAACCCTAAGGAATGCCAAGAAAGTAATACCATGGCAGAATCCCAGAAAGAATCAGAGACTGTATTATTACAGAAGAAAGAAACCCTTAGCGATCACAGAGACACTAATCTATCAGAGATCTTAAAAGAAAAAGAGAGCATAGAAACAAGAATAGGAGACTTCGACATAGATTGCATTCTGGATGAGGAAACACAGGTGAATATCTGTTGGACACACCTACCACACTTAGAGGAGGGGTGAATGAGTGTGGGGCTCTTTTTCCCAAAACTTCCCTCTTTCACAAAAACTCATCAATTAACATTCAACATTTATTCATTACCCATTGTTGTCATTTATAACCATTTAGATGTAGGTACATATCAGAAATATATCATCAACAAGTCATCATCACAATGGACACAAAGAACACAAGATGTATGTACAATTTTCTTTTTATTACGGACTACAATACTTGGGGTTTATCAGCAACAACTGAATTGAGTGCAACTCTACAAGAGCACCAACTCTATATGCAAGACCTAGCTTACACCCTCAGCATCAACTGAGATGAGGCAACAATCCTCAACAGATATCAATCTATTAATAGGTACATGACCTATCAGTAGTGCAGCCCGCGTGTGAACGCGCTCTGGCTCACTACAACCCGCATGTGAACACGCTCTAGCTCACTATAGCCCGCATGTGAACGCGGCCAGTGTATAATGCAACAAGAGTATGCTTCTAAGCAACTTGGGTTTTTCTTTTCTTCACATGCTCAAAACTCTTCTGTCTTCCACTGTCCAAACTGACCCACAGCCAGTCACAATACATCCAAGCTCTCCAATAGCTTGCTCATGCTCCACAAGAAACCAATATGAATGCTATCTCAATCATGTATAAACAACAAGTATACCATAGCAATAATGTCACTACTGAATCACAAGAGTGTTGCTCACTCCATCCATCAAATCAACCAAATTGAGACACATCATAGAAGCCATACCAAGAATTCCCTAAGCATTCACAACGTATCAAACAATAGCATCTATCAAGAAAATAATGTAACCATACCAGTGTCTTAGTGATAGATCTGAGGCCATAGAATGTAGATCTGGAACATGCCTCATCATCCAAGAGCTTGGCACCAACTCAAACACAAATCTCCATGAGGTTATTCAGTCCACGCTCCCTGTACACAGTCAACCCGCATGTACACTTACCCTATACACAGCCAACCCGCGTGTAAACGCACCCTATACACAGACAACCTGTGTGGGAATTGGAAAATAGGGTTTTCTATGACTCTGAGACTTTTGCCATCAAGATCTCTAACATAGCTGAAACTTTGATGCATCCATGAGATTCTCCTCTCACTCTCTTCCTCAGAATAGATCTTTAATCATGCTCAAGAGATCCACACCAATAAGATTCTCTCCCAAGAAGCTCTCCATCAATACTCCAAAAGATATTACCAAGAAGCTCTCCATTGATCCACAAAGAGGATTCTTACCAAATGTACATTTTACAAGAGATCCTAGCTTCTTATTTATACTTTCATCTTCTAGATCCAAAGAAAACAAGAAGAGGAAGCTCTAGAATAGAAAAAGCAAGAACTAAGATATTTCATGACTAGGAGAATAGTGCACTAATTGAAAGAACAAAAATACCAATCAAAGCTACTAAGGACCAGAAATCTAGACGTCAAAGTTAGAAGAACACAGGAAGACTTGAAACACCTGTCTGTATAAGACAATAGAGCACCTACCCTAGAAAAAGAAGAAGTATTACCCTCGAACCCTATGAAAGAATCCCATCAACGTGAAGTTACTATGTTGAGCACAGATAAGAACAAGAATGGAAAGCAGAATACCAAGACATAGATCATAGGAAAGAAGGCTAGAAAGATCAGCAAGAAGAAAGCAAATCTAGAAAAATTGCAAGAGGCACGAGAAAGGACTTCGTAGAAAGAAGGTTTACAGAACTTGAACTTCACTGAAATATTAGAAAAGCGCAAAGTGGCACTTCACCATGGTGGAGAAATTTGACCATTGGAGGCATTATGACTATTAGATCGATGCTCCTGAACGGTTAGAATGACAATTATGATCAGAAATCTCGTCATTGGACCATTGGGACTGCACCATAATGAATCAAACTGTATTGATTAAGGATTTTCGACCTGTTGGAAGAATCCATTACAACGTTGTCTATTTATCCCATGGAGTGTTTCACTGAGAACACTTTTGCGAATTGTATCCGAGCCCACAGAGAATTCATTATTATCATGTTGTTCCCATTGAGACTTCTCCACCCTCTCTATTACATTGAGTGTTTGATCACCGACCTAAGATACCTGATCATGAGCGTGCATGTTAGACGAACTCAGTGCAGTAGAAAAGTCTACTGAATAAATTATAATCGACGTTATGGCTGAGAATGTGATGTCTGTAGGAGTTCAATCTTCATCGACATGAGGAGTGCAAGCCTCCCCATCGACTGCTCGTGGATCTAGACCATCTCGAGCTGCAATCGAGAAATGAATCAAGCATCGTGATGAATTGGCAAATGCGAATCTAATCACAACCGTCATGTCTGACTGCATCCCACCTCTGGCTGGTGTGGTGAGTCGTGATAGTGTCCCAAAGGACTTCGACTACACAATGATTATTGCGTAGCTCTCGAAGGGGATACGTGTAGTCAAGCCACAGTTGGATAAGATTCCGACCTTGAATATCAATGAATATAACCTAGGAGATCACAAGAACTATGGCATGCTCGCACCTCACAAATATTTGACCAAGATGAAGGGAAAGAAGTTGAATATCATTTCCCAACCATGGACTATGGACATTGCAAGTTCCATTATTCTAAACATAATGAAGATACCTCATTTTGGAAGGCACCATGAGTGTAACACGTATGTTAATGTCTTTCTTTCATGCTTCCATGGTCATTATCTGTGGCTAAATAGACATATCACCGTCGATCCAGTGCTAATCCATCGGATCATCAGATTGAGCATGCAAGGACAAGACCCACAATATTTTTACCCAAGAGAGGCTGCAGACCATGCTCTGGCACAGACGATTAAAGACACCTATGGCAATGTGGAAAAGGGGAAGCGGGGCTACAAGGTAGCCTCCATCCAGAATGGCACAATGCGACTAGCCTACCAGTTGATCACATGTAAGCTAGTTAGAAAGAATAGACCCACGCAGGTCACAGGGTTCGTTGTTGATCTCGCGAGATAATGTGTAGAAGGGCTACAAATGAACTGGGAGAGCTAACTCATCAACCAGTTAGAGAAGGAATTTTGAGAAGATCAATATCAAGGCTACGAGTTCCACTTAAATTGGTTGTTGATCCTCATCATGTTCATTGCTTGGGAGATGCTAGAAGGTGCGACCTTCCCTGAGATTGAACCATCTGAACCTCTAGCTATGAAGTTCACCACGCTCTGGTACTCAAGAAACATGGGGAAACAATGGCAGTTGAACGCGGTGTTCCAATCCTACTACTTATAGTTGAATAGGGTTATTGAGTCCTTCCCTCGTATGACACCAAACACCCTTCACAGGTTCAGGCCCTTTGCAAAGTTTCGCGCAGATAGACATTTTATCTATATCACTGCACGTGGAGACGAGAACAAAAAAGAGCTGCATATTTAATATAAGCTCACAGAGGAGGACATGGAAGAAATAACTAAGGAATGGCCTGCAGATTTCCTTATCCTAGTTGACCAGGCCGAACTGTCAGAACCTGACCTAATCAGAAGTCCAATGGTTACTCGTGAAGAGTACGATATACCTGGAAGTAGTAGAAGAAAGAAGACGGAATATGTACAGAAACTGAATAGCACATCCCAAGAGATTGCTTCAGATTCACCAGGAGGAGGAGGTGATGAAGAAGTAGACAATGAAGAGAATAATGGAAAAGAATACAAGAAGAAGAAAGGCAAGTAACATCGCCTAGGGATCCCATTAATGAGGTTGAAGCATCCAACAAAAGAAAGGTTTCCCTCACGAAACCTAAATCATGGAAGAATTCCAAAGCTAGTAAACCACAGATGCAGAGTGTGCTCATGGAGGACAACATCGACCTCATCATTGCTCCTATGTCAGAAACTTCATAAGATATCTTATAGTGCAGTGAATAAAAACAAGAGACCATGTATGAAAGGATTGAAGCAGAGTTCAGAGGGGTACAACAAGCCCTTCACTCCAACCGTGCAGTGTCTACTGTGCCCTTTCCATCAGAAGAAACAAAGTTGGGAGATGAGCCTGCCCAACTCTGTAGAATAGCAGATGCAGCCAAAGCCTACCTTCATCGTGTCCAAGAAGAAAAATAACAAGCCACAGAGGCCCTGAAGAAAGCACAAGAGGAATTCATAGAGAAATGTCGGGTTACACAACAGGAAAAATATGACCTCCAAGTGAAGTTCACAGAGGATAGAGCATAAATATAGTGGGAGAAGGAACAACTTCTCACAGAGTAGGTTGGAGTTAAAGAAGCTGTCAATAGAGCACTTCACTTTCTGACAAGCTTAGAATAGAAGGAATAAGGCCCAGTGGAAAGTCAAGTGGTGAGGCTTGCTAAAGCCATCCAATAGCCGTAACAGAGAGTTGCATATCTAGAGCCACAAATAGTGCCAAGCACTCTGCAGGACGTGTGATACCAAAGAGAAGCAACTTCCTGGAGCACGATTGAGAGAATCAAAGCATTATCCTTAGAATGCAAACAACTTAGGAGTCGAAGTGCATAGACTTATGAGCAACTTAAAGAGGACCCTGAACTAAAGACATTGGAGTCACAGCTCTAGGAGGAAAAGAAACAAGAGGAAACAGTGCAAGCATAGTTGAAACCAGTTGAGAGGATGAAAAGGTCCCAAGAACAGCGCACGACTCAACAATAGGTCCATGCCATGCAAAGCAAAGTCATGGAAGTGACACGGAAGCTCCATCCCGTATAGGATGGAGCTTGCCTACTTTTTAAGGAGATTGAAGGACGAGGAGAAGAACTAGAACAAGTAGTCACCACAGTCGAACAATGCTTGGAAGGGCCTGTGAATGAGGTAGTTATTCAGGAGTTCTCTGAGTAGGAGGCTCTAGCAAAGCAACAGGTCGAAGCAACTCGAGCCAATATCGAGGCATTTGATGCAAAGTTACCCAGATCAAAGTGACTCGAGACAAGTCACAGGTGAGTGTTGGGGGCCTATTGGCCCTTGAACAGGTTTTGTGGAAATGTTGGTCATGTTTGACCAATTTGGGGACTTCGACAGGCTGGTCAAAGGTGGAGCGCAAGTCTAAGCAGAGATCGCTAGATCTTGGCCCCTTCTTAGGGAAGTTTTGGGATTAGGGTTTATGTAACATGTATGGGGATGTCGGACCATGGTTTTACCCATGTTTAGGCACTTTTTTTAATATATAAATAAGTAGTTAGGCGATGTAAGAAAGGATATCTAGCTATCCAGGGAACTATGTGTGAATAGTTGTAAATACTCTGTGCATACTGTGTGGAGAACTCGCAGAGTTGAGTGAAAGTAATTGTAAGAAAGGATTTGTGTTGTGACCTAGCTCGACGAAGGAGGATCTGGCGAAGTGTGCATAGATCTCCTGTCCTATGCGGAGTAGGATTTTGTGGCTCTATGCATGTAGATGATTGACAAAAGACAATAAAGAGAAGAACAATTGGTGGATGTAGCCCTAGGCTGGGGGTGAACCACGTATATCTTGTGTTATGGCTTCTTTGTTCATTATGGTTTTTATATTGTTCATAGTATTTATGCTTTGTGCTTACCTTCATAAATGTTTAGATACATCTGATATGATAGTTTAGTGCTTAGCTATGTGAATGAATGTTATATCTAATCTATTTTGATGTTCTTAGTGCTTGGATGTATTAGATCTTTGTGAATATTGTGCTTCTCTGTAAGTAGGGTTTTCTCTACGCTGTAAATAAAGGTTAAATGCTAATGAATGATAACTGCTAAGTTCTTTGTTAGAGTATTGTAATCATAGATCTCTGTCCCAGCTAGGTTGTAGACATTGGAGTCCTACAACCACCCCTGCCTCTACCTCGGTTGAGACTTCATCTGCTTCGCAGGTGTTGCCGAAAGGGTCGGTAGTTAAGGTTTTTTGGGTACATTGTTCAAGCGTTGAACGTCTGCCCCTGTGCCAACAGTGCTTATTACACATTTATGCTATTTTTCAACACTGATTACATGGTTCTACATGATGGATGATGAAGTATTGATTTTGTTTGCGACATAATGGAAGATGAATAATGGATTTTATGTGTTGATTTCGTTACTCTAAGCTCTAAACTCCATGTTATGAATGGATTATGTTCATTGTTATTACATTTCTATTGTAGACATGATTCATCACGTGTTTCACCTGCACAAGGCACATGTTAGTTATAACAAGAGACAAAAGCAATATGGAATAAATACAAGAAAAGGGAACTATGTTATAGTATGACATACCATGATATACTATATACATTTGAAATTAAATAAATTGATGTTATTCCTAACTAGTAATGCTAGTGTCCATATGATTTTATTGAGTTATATGGAGCGCATGTGATATATGTTATAGTATGGTTTTGACAATGGTTAATATTGATCGGGTGGCGCAATTGGCAAGCAATGTGTGCAAGTTTCAATGCATGGATTAATTGCATGGATTAATGGTTGGATGGTTGCCATGTACTGCGTAATTGAATGAGATGGAGGATGTAAGCAATGTGCAGTAAATGCATGTCACTCCATACTTTTCCCACCGGTCGTTACCCTAGCATGGTTATTGTTCATTTGTTTTTTTGTTCTGGTTAAGCTCCAATATTCAGGCATGGAAGGAACTGCTCCACCAAGATCACATTTTTAAGGCCATTTGGTTATAGGTATGTTTTTTTCGCCCATCCATGAATTTTCTCTACATATGAAATGAACGTTGGCTCGGTAATGTATTGGTCTGTGTTATTCTTGATGTTCGAAACTATGTAAACAAATGGTGTTTTCTCTGGAATGACTGTGTGTGTTATTCGTTGCAAATGGAAAAATTGATGGTTGAAATCATGATATCATTGGTTTTTCTATGTGGTGGAAGCCATGATGGCTCTCTATTATCTTTATGGGTTTTGTTGGAGGGTTTCATTATGTTTTTCCTTGATGGTCATCTCCTCATAGTCATTGTAACCACACCTAGTTGTATTTGGTACTATGGCGTTGTTGTGTATGATTTGAACCACCATTTGGTCATATCATTTTCCACTTGGTCGTGGGATCATTTTACATTATTGGTATTCACATAGTTGGTTATGGTGGCTATTATTCCCAGAAGCTTTCTTTAGGGTTGATTGGTAGTACCTCGGCTCTGCATTTCTATCAGTATTATTTGCCTTTTGAGGAAAACCATGAGGGCTATGCCCCTGCATGTTCTTGGTGTTGGTTATTGTCCAATAAGAAACCTTTGATCCTCTACTTCATAGTCTCTCCTACCTGGGGTCGAACTATCACCTTGTCATACAAGCTAAGGGTTATAATGTTGGTGGTTCCACCATGCTTGTCTTGAGGGTCTCTCACCTACTATCGATAAGGTCGACCTCCAATATCCTTGTGTTTAGTTCCACCGAGCGGACCCTTTGATTATTTTGATTCATTAGTTACAGAGCCCGATTTTGGTAAACTAAAATAGTCATGCCATGTCGGGCATTTTTTGACTATCATAAGTTTGTTTGAGTAATATTGACATCGGCTTTGAGTGTTGGCTCATTTATGTTTGATCTAGTGGATTCGAGAGTTGTAATTGGAAATGTTAATGGGCACACAATGGCCGCCTTCTTTTGTTATGATAGTTGGATCAATAACTCAGCATGGTTCAATTGGTTGATTGGAAGTAAGTGTAAATGTACAGGCACAGAGATTCCTTCCTTGCGTTATGCATTGTTCTGTGTGTTTCTTACAATGTTGTACTAATTGAAGTGATGGTTCTTGTTGTTGTGTGTTTAAATTTCCTGATCGAGATTATTGCAATTTGAAGTATTGATAACCATGGCCTAGCTATCTAGTGTGTATAATTTATAGACATTGTGCATCATTTTTTTTATTGCACCATCAGAGATGAGCACGGGGTTTTGGTAATATGGTTCCATTGCGAATTTAATTGTTAAATTTGTCAAGGAATGAAATCGTGCATGTTTAAAAAGAGTTTCATTGACTTAGGAAAGACCTGTGTCTATGTTTGATTTGAGGAATAAATTTATGAGCAGCGGTTAATGTTTTGATGTTGAACAAAGTTGAAGCAATATGACTGTGTGTTCATTGGAATTTGTTTTAAATATAAAAGTGAAGGAATTTAAAAGAAACATAATTTTTTTTAAAACAATATGGTTGAAGTAATAATGATTCTGAGTATAATTATATTTTGTTTTGATTGAAAGTTTTTGAGGAAATTGAATGTGGGACAATGAACAAGTTTTAACACACAATATTGTTTAATTGGCCACAACAATTGTTTAATTGATGTCGAAATAGTTGTATTGAATACAAAACTATTTTTATCGATTACTTAATTGGTTTTTCAAACAGTATTCTCTCTTTTTACCTACCATTATTTCACTTTTCACTCATTACAATTCCCCTCGCCTTCCCATATTCATTATCCACTCCCTGTTCCTAAAATTTAATTATAGTTAAGATAAGTTCTGAATTATGACAGTTAAGGGATCACATGGATGAATTACAACGATGTATTATTTTGGTTTATGATACAGTTGATTGTTTGATGTCTGTGAGCAGTAATCATCATCTTTTTCCTTCTCATTTTAACATTTTTCTCTCAATAGAACCCCTCGCATATCCCAGAACCCTTTTTCAGCCCTTGCACATTGACAACTATTAAATAATTTGTATGGATTGGATTGCATGAGTCTGATATGTTGTTGAGCCAAATTTTATTTCATATTTAAAAGAGTTGTCATGTATGGTTGTTAAAGAAACTATTTTCTATTCAATTATGCATATAGGAATGAGATTTTTTAGCATAGGGATCCATGGTCGAGATAACTGAGGAAGGGGAAATTGGAACAGGGGCCATAGAAGGCCAAGATTCTCTATACACTTTGTTGAGATAATTCAGTTTTCATTCATTCCTTAATTCATCAGAAGCATAATTATTTTTTATGATAGCAAGGTCCTATTGTAGACAACAAGATTCAAGGCTGAATTACATCATTTAGACACTTGTTTTTCATAGGTGTTGATCTATCTTTGATAGTATGTGTAGACTTGTCTATTTGTGAATTAGATTTCATGATTGAAAAAGGCTATTGTGCAAAGTCGAGTGGGCAACAATTTGTGGCAAGTTGATCCATATTTAAAGTTTAGTTTTTTACTTTCTGTCAGAAGTCCTTTTGTATGTTTCATCGGGGACGTCTATGTTTGACTTTGGTCCAAAAATTCCTTAGGAAATTTTGTAAAGAGAACGATTCTTTGATGAATTGGAATGAAATAAAGGGTTGCTTTATGTCTCATCTATTTTGATTATTGACTTGGTGTCTTTACTTTTGTCTCTATATTCATTTCAACATATGTTATGTTCATAAAATTACATAAATAATGAATTTTTCAGCAAGCTTTTATTCATAAAAAACCAGCCAAAGAACTTGTAAACAATACTTGTGAATTAGGATACTAATTTTGATGGCTATAAATATAGGTTGATATTCCTGTCTATCTTGTTTTAGCCAAGCAAGATCTGAAAATTATTGAGTAAGATAATTTCATATCTTTTCCTCAACATTTATTTTGGAAACCATACTTGGGATATCTTCCATATCTCTCTGGTTAATTTTTTATGCTCGATTATCATCGAATACATCTATTTTTCTGATATTGATTCTTTGACTGTTTTATTTCTTAATGAATGTACCTATTGCAAGGTAGTCCAATATTGATCTTGATCTTCAAGACCGGACCAACATTGCTTTGAATTTGTTTAACATCATTTTAGACACTATTAATACTCGGGTTGAGCTTAATCATTCATGGGAAACAATTGAACGAGATATTAGTGCCCAAGAACGTTGGAAAGCTAGATGTAGACAGCCTAGGAATCAACAATAAACCTTCTTGTTCCTTCATCTTCGGACTTGTTTCATGTCCTTAGACCCTCTTGTTTCTAGGAGAAGAAGAGGCGTATCACCCAAAATTAATCCTATTGTTGAAATAGGAAGAATAAACGTTGTGTTATCTACCCAACAAAGTGATCTAAGGAGAACCTTGTCTGATTCATCCAGTTTGTCTTTTTCTCCCTTACCTATCATCCACAAGATGGAATCTATTGGTGGATCTGGTGGCACTGGAAGTGCTTCCTCCTCTGAGTCTTCAGCTTTGTCAGTGATCGGTAGCTTATATAGCCACCATGTCACTGTCCAATTACCACCAATCCCACCAAAGTCATCAAAAAGTATGGGATTTTTCAATTTGAAGAAGATGCCATGACCGCACCATGGCATGTTTCCTCTCCTCTTAACCTATAACTTTCTACTCTTCCATTTCCTAAATTCAAAGAGCATCTTCCCAATTTTTTAGGAAATAACAATGTCACGACAAATGAACACCTGGTGGCATTTTCTAATGCTTGTCACAACATAGGATCCAATGACAACGATACTTGCATGCGCTTATTTGTCAATTCCTTGGAAGGAAAGGCCGTGACCGATTTCTTTGACCTTCCTCCTATGATTATGTCTACTTGGGAGGATTTAGTATATTGGTTCAACTCCACCTATGGGAAATCTAAAATCCTAGCTGAGAAGTTACGGGAGTACAATAACATCGCTTATAAGAATGGTGAGACCATCAAGTCCTTCAAATTGCATTTTACTAAGTTATACAATCAAATCCCTGAAATCATTCGACCTTAGAACCAAGCCTCTTTCATGCATTGCTACAATGCATTAACTTACACCTATTGTCATAGGCTTGAGGAAAAATCCATTGATAACCTCACTTCCACTCTTCATACTTGTTTAGAGTATGAAGAACAACTTGAAAGAACATGTCTTCCTCAGGGAGAATCGATTAAAAAAACAGTCATTTCCACCCTCTTATAGCTAGTACAAGATATGAATAATCGTATGATAGTGTATGAACAAAAAGGAAATGTCTCGCTATCATCATTTTCATCCTAAAGCTATCATGCCTCGAAGTTGATGTAACTTTTGGGAGTAACACCATGAGGAAACCACATGTGAGGTAAGGAAGAGTGTCAGAGATAATATCTTTGGTAAAAGACCAGAAGCTACCATCGATATCCCATATTTTTCATATCTAGAAGATGTCACGATGATCAATACTAGGAACAAATCCTATGCTCCCAAAGGAAAATATTATCCTCCCTACAATTCTTCTAGCCCAATCTCATCCTCACCAACTGCTACTGTTCAAGTTCCTAAGGTCCCTGAAAGTCAAGGAATTACCTCCCCTCTCTCCCCTTCCAAATAAAATATCTTGAATCAGTTGGACAACATCAAAGTAGATGCAACCCTTGTAGACATGGTTGTCGTCCCTAAACAACAGAGGCATCTAAAACAATTCATGGAAGGAAAATATTCCATTGTAGACAATCTATCCGAAGAGGCAAATGAAGAGGATTATCTGTAAATAAAGTAGGTGTACATAACTCTAGATACCTTGTAAAAAATCCCCCTTTTTATATTTCTGTAAAGATTATGGATAAGATCGTCCATTGTTGCCTCATTAATGGCGATTCGGGCCCAAGTATGATATTGAAGATTATTATGGAAGACCTAGTCTTGTCTTGTACAAATGAAAATGATAGAAGCATGCTCTCCTATAATAGTTTACAACAAATGACCATAGGTGAGATTAAATATGTGACCTTAGTTTTGTGCGCACACCATGAAATAAGGACAACCCTTAGTATTCAAGTAATTTATATGATAGTAAGAAATTACTCAATCATCTTGGGAAGTTATTGGTAAGATTTGACAGGTGGATACCTCTAATGCTATGGGACACACTTATCTATTCCTCGAAATGGTAAAAACATTATAGTCCTTAGAGAGGGAAGGATTTCACCTTACATAGAGAGTGTCCTACAACCTAATGTGAACTATATCGAATAAGACATAGGGGTGTATTCTATCTTTTTCGAGCAGGATAACATTCCCTTAGAACAAATCAACTTAGATGATGGTATGTGGCACATACACTTTGATGGTTCATGCTCTAGTGAGGGTAACAGAGCTGGCATAATCTTATACTCTCATGTGGGGAAAATTCATACATTTTCTTACAGGTTGGAGTTTGCTTGCAAAAACAATGTCACTGAATTCAAAGCTCTATTATTAGGCATTGAAAATGCCTATAATATTGGTTGTGGTCACCTTTCAGTTTTTTGAGATTATGAGCTTGTTGTGAACCTTGTGCGTAAGATATACTCTCCTAGAAACAAGTTTATGAAATGAAACACCCAAATTGTTTGAGCACTTATCTCGAACCTATTATCTTTCAACATTACTCATGTTAAGAGGGAATTGAACTCAATGGCTGATCAATTAGCTATATTTGCAGCCTCTCCTAATTGACAACTTCTACCACACACACCCAATTGTACTTTTCAATATCTATATCTTCCACATATCCCTGACAATATAGAATCTTGGCAGGTCTTCCCTATCGAAGAGAGCATCTGTGATTTCATTCAAAATGAACCTTATAAGCCCAAGGAAATTATACCCATTGAAGATAACAAGATTCCTAAGGTCTTGAATCCTCTAGAGAGTTCATTTTTATTGATTGATGTAGGAAATAAAAAGAAATAGAAAGAAGAGGAGTAAAAAAGGAAGGTGGGTGAAACCATCTCCTTGAACATTGGGACACCCGAGTCTCCAAAGAATGTCAAAATAGGTACCCAATGCTCTGACGAAGAGAAAATGAAGTTTGCCAAGATACTTGGTGAATTTCAAGATGTTTTTTATTGGTCTTATGAGGATCTTCATGGTTTTGATCCTTCTCTTACACAAAAATCCATTCCCATCAAGGAAGGCATAAAAACAGTTAAGAAAAAAAAAATACCTATCAACCCTGCATTGGAAGAAACTATTCGAAAGGAGTTGGAAAAACTCTTGAAAGATGGAATCATCTTTTCGGTTCAATATTCTGAATGGGTTACCAATTTGGCTCTTGTTCGGAAAATGACCAGTCAAACTAGATTATGCATTGAATTTCGTGCATTAAATTGGATTGTTGTAAAAGGTTACCTTCCTCTCCTTAACATAGAAATGAATTTTCAGCAAGTTGCATGGTCACAGATGATGCCCTTACTTGACGTTTTTTTTCGGTTACAATCAAATCAAGGTAAAAGGGGAAAACAAATTCAAAACCACCTTTATTACTCATTGGGGTACCTTGACTTATGAATGTATGCCTTCTGGGTTATCTGATGCAAGTACCACTTTTAAAATACCCATGCAAATAACTCTTGACAATTTGACCGGTAAGGTTATTCATGTCTATCTTGATGATCTAATTGTGTACTTTAAAGGACTATCAATTGTCTCGAAGTTTCAAGAATTATGGCTAGGTCCTTTCAAGATTTCTTTTGTCCTAGGTACTAATTCTTAAATTCTAAAGGATTTACATGAGTGATTGTTTTCCTACAACACTAACGGTTCTCACTTAAAACACTACGTGGAACCAACTTGAAAAGTTTTAACGTTGTTTGGATTTTTTGCATACTAGTAGTCTAGTCCTGCTTTCATTTTTCCACTGTTTTTCATTTCTTCTTTTACAATAGTTTGATTTTTGCTTTCCCTTTTAATATCTTTCATGGTGCTTTTGCGAATTCTTTCATTTGACTTCTGTTGTTTTAAATTTGTAGTCCTATTTTTGTCTTGATTTTTATTGTTTTTCATCTTTTAGTTGATCTTGGTCAAGAAATAACATGTTGGATCAGGTTTTCCATAGTGACACTCCTGCAAAGTATTGTTAGTCAATAAAAATCAAGCTTACACAGCTATTACGATGCTCCCCCTGAAAGCATAATTGAATTTGTTATCTTCTTTCACTGTTGTCTTATAAAGAAATTGGTTATCTTCCGCTTTTGCTTTCCATTTCTTCATCCATTTGAGAATTTAAAGTCCATAAATTTTTCTCCTTGAAGTAAAGAGAAAATTATGGTTGAATGATTATGCATATAGGGATAAAACCCCTCATACTTAACATTTTTCATGAGTTATTCCCAAATTCCCGGTCATTTTTCCATTAAATCCGCTCACTTCCCCTTGTTGCATAATCATTTTGGTTATATATTCTTGATATGTTGTTCTTGGTATGAAAAACCATGTGTTTTGAGTTCTTAATCTGGTGGAAACAAAATTTCCTGTTGATTCACCAGTTTGTTGACGATAAAAATCACAACGAGGATTTTGCCCGCAAAGTATTGCTAAAGCCTATTATTTAAACTAAGCTAATGATATATAATACTAGTAGGTGGGACCCCCTTGTAGATTGGAGGATCCTATAAGGTTCTTATTACACATTTATGTTATTGTTCGACACTGCTTACAAGGTTCTACATGATTTATGATGAAGTATTGATTTTGTTTGCGACATAATGGCAGATGAATAATGTATTTTATGTGTTGATTTCGTTACTCTAAGCTCTAAACTCCATGTTATGAATGACTTATGTTCACTGTCATTACATTGCTATTGTAGCCATGATTCATCACATGTTGCACCTACATAAGACACATGTTAGTTATAACAAGAGACAAAAGCGATATGGAATAAATCCAAGAAAAGGGAACTATGTTATACTATGCTATACCATGTTATACTATATACATTTGAAATAAAATAAATCGATGTTATTCCTAACTAGAAATGTTAGTGGCCATACGATTTTGTTGATTTATATGGGGCACATGTGATATATGTTATAGTATGGTTTTGGCAATGGTTAATATGGATCGGGTGGTGCAATTGGCAAGCAATGTGTACAAGTTTCGATTCATGGATTAATGGCATGGATTAATGGTTGGTTGGTTGCCGTGTACTACGTAATTGAATGAGATGGAGGATCGAAGTGACATGTAGTAAATGCATGTCACTCCATACTTTTCCCACTAGCTATCACCCTAGCATGGTTATTGTTCATTTTCTTTTTGCTGTGGTTAAGCTCTGAGATTCAGGCATGGAAGGAATTGTTCGACCAAGCTCGCATTTTTAAGGCCATTTGGATATAGGTATGTTTTCTTCGCCCATCCATGAATTTTCTCTACATATGAAATGAACGATGGCTCGGTAATGTATTGGTATGTGTTTTTCTTGATGCTGGCAATTGTGTAAACAAACGGTGTTTTTTATGGAATGACTGTGTGTGTTATTCATTGCAAATGGAAAAATTGATGGTTGAAATCACGATATCATTGGTTGTTCTGTGTGGTAGAAGCCGTGAAGGCTCTCCGTTTTGTTTATGGGTTTGTGTTGGAGGGTTTCACTCTATTTGGCCTTGATCATTGTCTCCTCATAGTCATTGTAACCCCACCCGGTTGTATTTGGTTATATGGGGTTTTGTGTATCATTTGAACCACCTTTTGGTCACTGCATATCCTTTTCCACCTAGTCGTGGGCTCATTTTACGTTGTTAGTATCAGCACAGTTGGTTATGGTGGATATTATTCCAAGAAGCTTGCTTTAGGGTTGATTAGTAGTACCCAGGCTCTGCATTTCTATCAACATTATTCGGGTTTTGAGGAAAACCACGAGGGTTATGCGCCTGCATTTTCTTGGTGTTGGTTACTATCTAGTAAGAAACCTCTGATCCTCTACTTCATAGTCTCTCCTACCTAGGGTTGAATTGTCACCGTATCATACAAGCTAAGGGTTATATTGTTGGTGGTTTCATTGTTCTTGTCTCAAGGATCTCTCACCTACTGTCGATAAGGTCGACCTCCAATCTCCCTGTTTTTAGTTCCATAGAGTGAACCCTTGATTATTTTTATTCACTAGGTACAGAGATCGATTTTGGTAAACTAAACTAGTCATGCCCTGTCGGGAATTTGTTGACTATCATAATCTTTTTTGAGTAATATTGACATCATCTTTGACTGTTGGTTCATCTCTATTTGATTTGGTTGATTGGAGAGTTGTAATTGGAAATGTTAATGGGCACACAGTTGTTTCCTCCTTTTGTTATGATAGTTGGATCAATAAATCAACATTGTTCAATAGGTTGATTGGAAGTAAGCATAAATGTATAGGCACAAAGATGCCTTCCTTGCATTATGTGTTGGTATGTGTGTTTCCTACAACGTGGTATAAATTGAAGTGACGGTTGTTGTTGTTGTGTGTTTAAATTACTCGATCGAGATTATTGCAATTTGAAGTATTGATAACCGTGGCCTAGTTGTCTAGTGTGTATAATTTATAGACATCGTGCATCATTTTGTTTTATTTCACCATCAGAGATTAGCACGAGGTTTTGGTAATATGGTTCCATTGCAAATTTAATTGTTAAATTTGTCAAGAAATAAAATCACGCAGGTTTAAAAAGAGTCTGCTCGACTCAGGAAAGACCCGTGTCCATGTTTGATTTGAGGAATTAATCATGGGAAGTGGTTAATGTTTTGATGTTGAACAGAGTTGAAGAAATATGACTGTGTGTTCATTAGATTTTGTTTTAAATATATAAGGGAAGGAATTTAAAATAAACATAATTTTTTTAAAACAATATGGGTGAAGTCATAATGATTCTGAGTATAATTATATTCTGTGTTAATTGAAAGTTTTTGAGGAAATTTAATGTGGGAAAGTGAACAAGTTTTAACACACAGTAGTGTTTAATTGGCCACAATAATTGTTTAATTGGTGCCAGAATAGTTGTATTGAATACATAACTGTATTGAAATTACTTAATTGGTTTTTCAAGTATTCGCTCTTTTTCCCTACCATTATTTCACTCTTCGCTCATTACAATTCCCCTCGCCTTCCCATATTCAATATCCATTCCATGTTCCTAAATTTAATTATAGTTAAGATAAGTTCTGAATTATGACAATTAAGGGATCACGGTTATTCTTTTGGTTTACAGTACAGTTGATTGTTTGATTTCTGTGAACATTAATCATGATCTTCCCCCTCCCCTCATTTTAAAATTTTCTGCTCAATACAATCCCTCGCATATCCCAAAACTCTTGTTCACCCCCTACTCATTAACAACTATTAAACAATTTGTATGGATTGGATTGCATGAGTCTGATATGTTGTTGAGACAAATTTTATTTCATATTTAAAAGAGTTTTTATGTATGATTGTTAAAGAAACTATTTTCTAATCAATTATGCATACATGAATGAGATTTTTCAGCAGAGGTAGCCATGTTCAGGGTAAACGAGGAAGGGGAAATTGGAATAGGGGCCCTAAAAGGCCAAGATTCTTTATACACTTTGATGCAAACTCACAAGATTTGGGCCAGCTATTTCAAGATGGATTTTTTAACTGGATTGGTCAAGGAGTGGTCCAACCTAGGCCTGAAAGGCCTCCCTTCCAAGCCCCATAGGTCCCTGGTATCCCAGTGCCTCCTCATGACTCACTGCAACCTGAAGTCCCCAAAAATGATAGATGGAAAGAGATTGTCTACTCGACAGTCTCCCAACATTATGGTTGGACTAGCTTGTCTTTACCTACTCCCCCACCTATTAATCAAATTTTCCAAGAGGCCCCTATCCACTTACCAGTTTAGTCTTCCCATGCAAGAAAAAGGTTGAAAATCAGGCCCCACCACGCCCCTGACAAAGGAAAATCCACTGCTGCCCTTTCCTCACCCTCAAATGACTCTAATAAATCCATGTCATCCCGCATGCATTTGAGAGATGACTTCTCTCATGTGATCAGTGAGATTAGGCATAAAGGATCCACACAACCTAATTCAAATTCAGAGAGATCAAAAGGTGATAGCAACAACAAGGGAAAGATTGCCTCCCAGAGTGGAAAATATGGATTTAATTTTGTATTTATTAACTATTGAAAACAATTGACTTCTGAAATTTTAGACAACACACTATTTTTTGGATATATGGGTAATATATTTTTGGAAATAATTTCAATTATCATTGATATAAATTGTCAAAATATTAAAGTGATGATGAGAGTCACAAGGAGGGATGTTTTTTTTGATTAACTAGTTGTGTTATCATTGTTAGAGAACTAAAGGGAGTCACAATGGGTCCCACCTACTAGTTATTATTTATTTAAAGCCATTATTATGATTTTATTACTTTTCCCCCTTAACTAAAAATTTGGTTGATTTTTAGTTAACTTAACTAAGTAAATACTTCAACTACTTCAACCAATTCTAATTTGCTTAAAGGCAAAAGGAAAGGGAGGAACAAGAGGAGAATAGAAGGAGAAGAATATTAATGTTTTCTCTTTGAGTTTTGTTGAGATAATTCAGTTTTCATTCATTCCTTAATTCATCAAAAGCCTAATTATTTTTTATGATAGCAGGGTCCTATTGCAGACAACAAGATTCGGGGATGAATTACATCATTTGATAGTATGTGTAGACTTGTCTGTTTGTGAATTAGATTTCATGACTGAAAAAGGCTATTATTTAGAGTCGAGTGGGTAGCAATCTATGGAAAGTTGATCCAGCTTTAAAGTTTAGTTTTTTAATTTCTATCAAAAGTCCTTTTTTATGTTTCATCGGGGACGTCTAGGTTTAACTTTGGTCCAAAACTTCCTTAGGAAAGTTTGTAAAGAGAATGATTCTTTGATGAATTGGAATGAAATAAAGGATTGCTTTATGTCTCATCTACTTTGATTATTGAATTGGTGTCTTTACTTCTGTCTCTATATCTATTTCAACATCTGTTATGTTCAAAAAATTACATAAATAATGAATTTTTCAGCAAGCTTTTATTCATAAAAATACCAGCCTAAGCACTTGTAAACAACACTTGTGAATTAGGATACTAATTTTGATGGCTATAAATATAGGGTGATATTCCCGCCTATCTTCCTTTAGCCAAGAAAGATATGAAAATGCTTGAGTAAGATCATTTCATATATTTTCCTCAACAGTATGTTCCTTACGCTCTGGAACTAGTTTTCTTTCCCGCGACACTCGTTTCCTCCACTGTACCATAAGCATTCTTTTATTCTTTTTCAGGCTTCTCTAACATGAAAAAAACAAACAAAAAAATAATAATGAGAAAACATATTTCTCTTTTGTTGGAAGTAGTCTTATATCCCTTGAACAAAGAAGAATCATGAGGCAGTATCTCATCATTTTGGGTTACTATGGCTTTAGGAGACTTTTTCTCACTTTGAGTTTTTTCTCCCTTAGTTGGTTATTCTTCCAACTATATGGAGTGTTTGTTGATACCTCATGTGTCACAAATGTATCCCAGATTATGGTCCTTCTTCATGAGTCACATAATGTGTCTTTATTATGTTCAAGGGAAATTTTTCAACCTATGTCGGTCATTCTGTAGTTAGCCTATGACCTTGAAATTTGGCCTTCCCAATTCAATCTCATCATCATGAGTATCAGTCTCCTCATCCGATCTTTTCCAACTATTTGGCCTTCCGCTACCCCTCATGCTGGATGATGGAGGATGCCTTAATGCCTTCCTTCCAACGGGTTCCCTCCCATCAAATTCGACAAATATTTCTCTGGGAAAGGGATATATAGTTATGTTTTGGTACCTTGGGGGTTGCAGTCATCAGTGGCAGGTTCTCTTGCTATTGACAACGAGAATACCTAAATGTCCCCTACTCGATATTTTCTACCAAGTGTTCAATGCCAACTCATTCATTCAAACTTGTTAGATAGTACCATGGTACCTTGAATCCCATTATCATTATCAGTGGGTTGTCTCACGTTTGTTAATGGTATACCTCAATGATCGGTAATGAAATGATGTCTCACTATGTTTCACTTTGACTCATTATTTACATAGTGTATACCTGTACCATGATAGATCGTAGTGAAGAATTTGGGTGAAGTACAAGCATCACATCTATTGTACTCCTCCTAACTCATATGGTGCCACCTCATAGATTGGTACTTACATAGGATCAAATCAATCGTTTATTTGGTCCTAGTTATCCTCTCTTGTTGATTTTGAGACATATCTCCACTATGTATCTATTCATGGATGTGATCTAATTTGACATGGATCCATTGTGTATTATTTGTGGCCATGCTTGCTACTTCATCTATATGACATGGATCCACTATATACTATTTTTTTCCATGGAATTTAGCGATATTTTCTATATTACATGGATTCGTAGTGTATTTGCTTTGGAGGCCATTCTTACATCACTCCTAAGCATGGGTTTGCCCGACTTGAGAAACAAAACTCTTACTTGATCCTTATTGACGGTTCTTGTTGTTGGATCAATTGTTCAGGAACCTCCATGGAATTTTCGATGCATCCTTGCCTCTCAGAGTTCATAATGTATTTTTTCCATCATTTTTCCCTTCAAACCTCACACATTAGGGGGCATCTGTTATAGCAAAAAAATCCACAGTTATATTTTTGTTCCATGGAATAACCCCTTCCTACTACTTTCCAGACTTTTTCCCCAAAGGACCTCTCAAAATTACTTAAAAAACATTCCCTAAGAGAATATCCATAGGTTTCCATAGTGTAACATGCGGACATCCACATTTTATCACATTCCAACCCACATATTCTTTCAAAATTTGTGAAAAACAAAATAATCCCATGTTTTCAGGAGGGTTTTTCATTTGGACTCATTTCCCAACTCCCCAAACCTCTTTGGGATGATATAAAACAATCATTGAGGGCTAAGGAGAGGCCAATTCATTTCATGAAAATTTATGATGTCAACATATAGCAAGCCTCCCTTCCCTATAATTCTCTGAGTAACACCCCTCTGGTCTGGAAACTCCTTTTTTGACACTTATTTCTTAGTTTATATGACTATAGAGTGTATCCTTATCTCTATCTGATTCATTGAAGGAATTTTTCTTTGGTTGATTCGATGCTTGAGGATTCCTGGAGGAACCCACATAGTTGGCTTCAAGGTGGTGCCAAAGTAGGACAAGGTTGTAATTTTTCCTCTTATTGTTAATAAAAATTTTGGTTTCCTTCATTTATGGAATTCATTGTATGTTTATCTATATACTTTCTTTGAATTTGATTTCTAACATGCACATGGTTTTGATGAGATAACTACCTTCGTAGAAACACTTTTTATGTGTCTTTCTTGCAAGTTCGTTCCAGCAGAATACTGGGAGATCTTTGACATATTGGAGCTTGGGATTGACATCAAATGGGAGAATAAGGTTCTCTCCTTTTGTCTTTTATATCCCTACCTACTCCTAATCAAGTAGTTGTTTTCTTTAGCCTTTGTGTATTTTTGTTTGAAGGGATATATTTATCTCTTCCATTTAGTCTTGCTCTGTTGTGATCTTGACCAAATATCACAAGGGATAAAATCCCTTAATCATTTGGGCCGATAATTGCTTCTTGTTATAGAAATGAATTAATTGATATTTAATGTCAACCAATGGGATGGTAAAAAATTTCAAGGGGTGCAGAATTCGACCCAAACCTTTTCCTATATAAACAAGTATTTTCCCATTGTAAAAACATAGATTTTCATGACAAAGAAGAGAGTGGAATTGCATTGGAATGCATGTAAGTACATATTGTATATTTTGTGCTTGCATATTTTTTCGTGCCATAGAGCTCTTTGAAAGAAGTACATGGTGTTTACAATCAAAAGTTTCAGTTTTCTGATGCAGTTCCAATTTTGACAATTAAACTTATGTTTGAGGAACATACCATAAGGTCATTGTAAAAGAAGAATATTTGAGCATTAATAGAGCGGTATCTCATTTGGAAGAAGACCCGAAGACATGGCCCAAGATGGGTGAACTCCACTATCAACTTGTGCAATGTTCCTTGATATTTGTTGTTAATATTTCTCTCCATGTTCACATTTTAATTTTTTCATGTTATTATTAGTTAATGAAGTTTATGGATAAATAAGTGTTTTCACATCCTATTTTGAAAATAGTCAAGACAATAAAAATTATTGAATCAAGTTGGATGTTGATGTAAGA